>JANEYF010000033.1:0-221518 GCA_029963845.1 Rhamnusium bicolor | reverse complement strand
ATGTAGACAAACGAAAACACTTTCGAGCAGACACAATTGGGCACTTGGAAGGTCAAAACAAGACTGATATTGAAAATATCCCACCTTACTTTAACTTATTCTTCTAAAATTGCCGGCCCATCATAAAATTTGTTACCTGGCAATATAATAGGGTCTATTGTGTTCACACAAAAATGGTATGTATTAGGACTTTTTTCAGTTAATAAAGATATTAACAATATAGAAACAGTAGTGTGAACTATTTTACAAAAATTGTGTCTGCCAGTGTTATAAACGTGTTTCACATAGATACTTCTCACTTCCAATTTAACCGGAAATTACTTCAACTTTTTTACTGTAAGTGCCACACCCTGTATATTACGCTCAGTTTGAGGACATTTTTTTCTGAATTCAGTAATACAAAGTATATTTGCATTGTCTTTCATATTTAATAAGATATTTATTTAATAACACCAATATATCTTTTAAATTAGTCATCTATGAAAACAAAAAAAAACATTCAAATAATTCATTTATTTCAAAAAGTAATTCTGTATATTTTATTTACAACAAATGTTCCAAAACATTACTATTTTGTGCAAACGGAGCCAATGGCATTTGATTAAATTAATAGCATTCGGCACGAAATAGAATTAACAATCCAATTATTTTAAGCAGATGCAGAGAGAATTTGGTCAAAGGCCCTCACCACTGATTGTAGCAAAATGTGGTAATGTTTTCTAATATTTGTGGTAAATGAAATCTATGGAATTACTTCAATTTTTGAAATAAATAAACAGTTTAAATATTTTTATCTGTTTTCATAGACGACTTGTAAAAGATACATTTTTGTGTTATTTTAAATTCAAACCCCAACATTTTGTACGAAATGAAAGATAATATCTATGTATTATATATTTCTGAATTCGGAAAGAAATTTTCTTTAAATTGAGTGAACATAGTTAAAATAAAAAAAGTTAGGTGTCCCTGGTTATTTCAAACATTGTGTATTTTCCAAGATTTAGAATTTGTTCCATACTTTATCAACTCACTGTTACTGTGTGACATTGAAATTGCAGCATCTGGTCACACGGGGTTGTTCGCGGAATCCACTAATCATTAAAAATTTTAATGACTTAGGTGTTGTATTTTCTATGCTACATATTCCAACTGCATTTTGTTATCTGCTTCACAGCATCTTGTTACGAGTTACGCTACAGATTCTTACATTCGATGGTTACTGGATAACACAAGAATTCACATTATGCCTTCCATGAATCCGGACGGCTTTGAAGTATCCAAGGAAGGAACATGCGACGGAGGACAAGGAAGGTAAAAAAAACATGAAAGATGTACAAGGTGATCAACTGAAAATTCTACTTTTTAAACCCATTTTTTATTCTTAAAAATGCAGCTCGAAAGAAATATAAAAAATTGATTGGTAGCATATTTCACTAAGTTTTGGTATATGCTGTCTATCTTCACTAATATTATACAGTAGGCGCCACAAAGTCACATTCTCAAATGGGACATCCTGTATATTTTTAGATATTTGGATAGCATTGTTCTTCCCCATGATAAATATATATGATTGATATACAGTGTGTCCGTCAAGTATGGAATAAATTCATTATATCTTAAACAAAAAGTATTTAGAAAAAATCCTCGGACAGTCGATTTTTAATTTCAATTGCGCATCTTATCCTTCATTTTTTTTATTATGACGGCATCACTTTCCGTTATGACGTCTTGGGCGTATTGCATATTGTTTTTGTGTTTTTATTTTATTTATTGTATCGTATTGTTGATATTAATTTAATAATAAAGCATGGCAAACGTACGCAGGGGTAGAAAACGGTCATTTGCTGACAAAGGAATAATTCATAGGTGAATTCCCGGATTTATTCTATGATGGTGCTAAAATAATTTGTAAAGTGTGCGAGAAAGATTTGATGTGCTGGAATAAGCGTGACTGTGGACTTCACGTAAATAGTGTACACCAAAAAAATAAAAAAATGGCGTGCCTTCGACAACACAGTTTATGTTTGATTTACTATTAATGCTGATTGCCTGTGATGTTATTGGATTAAGAGTATGTATAATTCATCCAGCAAAGTTGTTTGTAGTTTTATTCCAAGAGTAGTAATCGCATATCAAGAAAAACATTTAAATAAGAATTTACTTCAAGATGTCCTTATACTTACTCTCACGGTTAACAGTACTCGAACGAAGTGTACTATTAAGAGTATATTTAATACATACTTATACTTCGAAGGTTACAAACTTATACTGACCTAAAGACTTGCGCTAATGAAACTCAAAAATACATATATCTGTTCTTGGTTCACTGTTGGTATATTATTGAAACAATAATAATTTATTATGCCAAGTAATATTTTTCTAGTGACAAGTATAAAAATTCAGGAATAATCCATTACTTTGATATAGAATAGTTTTCTTTCCGTGTAGATTTCTGAATTACCGAAGTATAAATAATAAAAGAACTATAGGCAGTTATTGATAGGATAATAAATATATTTTAAATAGACAAAGTAAATTTGCTTTTAAATATTTCAAAATTGTATTTTCACTCTACACGTTTTGGCTTTTAGCCCTTTTCAGAGTACAATGAGAGTACTAAATATATTGTCTTTTATATATTTTTATAGCAATTAACTTGTTTAATTTGAATTTTTTAGAAAAGTTAAATTACTTTATATTTACTGAATATTATTTATTTTTTTTTTTTGAACTTTTTTTTGGTTTTTTGGAATGTTCTCATTTCATATTACTCTCTTTTACCTTTTTCTCTTGTTTTTCTCGTACTACTTTTTTCCTTTTTTTTTTTTTTTTTTTGTTTTTATTACTCTATTTTTGACTAAATTAGCTTCACAATGACGTTCAACAATACAACTTTCTAATAAATATATTAATTTCAATAAACACGTTTATTAGCAGTTTTGAACCACTTTCGCTGTTTTCTTTTCACTTTTATTAATATATCACACAAATGTCCAACAAATTTATAACTTTAGTAGCAACGCTTGTTAAAACTTGTCTGATTTAGGTACAATGCGAGAGGTTTTGACCTAAACCGGAACTTCCCAGACTACTTTAAGCAAAACAACAAAAGAACGCAGCCAGAAACGGAGGCCGTAAAGGAATGGGTTTCCAAAATACAGTTCGTTCTGTCGGGTAGCTTACATGGGGGGGCACTAGTCGCAAGCTACCCCTTCGACAACACACCAAATTCACGTAAGCTTTTATTTTATTTCATTATTTTGTTGGTAGTAATAATTTACCTAACTTTGCTGTTACAAGTAGTTGGGTTTCCTTTGCGTATTGTTTTAAAAATAATTATTATAAGTTTCTTGTGCTGCATAAGGAATTTGCAGGTCTTCGGCTCTATGTTCTAGTAAGTTAAAATACAATTATATACTATCATTCATCAAATCATATCAATAGCTTTTAATAAATGAATCATAGACATGGGAAAAACTTATGACACACCAGACACGGAGTTAACCAATCCATTATATTTTGTCACGCGTGATATAATAGCAATAAAAAGAAACTGTAATTTCTGACAGTAATCTTAAAATTTAAGCTTCTTCACGCCAACTCGACACCGATGTGGGGTCGTCCATCACCGTGAAATATAAAGTGAAATATGAATAATTTTTGCGTCTATAAACATGTCAAATTTTACATTTGTAGTAAAAATAATGCAAATAAATGAAACTTTTTCACACAGATATACGGAATACTCTGATTGTGTACGTGTTAGAAATATATTAACGTTAATAATAAGAAAAAGTAAAACACACAGTTAATGTTTCATCTGAACGTCATATGAATAATATCGGTTGCATTCGGTTGGGGTCATTACAACTAGGTGGGCATTTTCCACTGGTCGGATTTGGAAGCAGCTGTAACTCTCCCGTGCCGACGAATTCAGAATATTCACTATTTCACTATGCCCCTTTTATATCTGTAGACCCTAAACGATGATTTTCTCTGTACGAATGGATATTTTCCGACAGAAGACGCCGTTTAACTCCAGCCCATATGGAACACCCAACCGCGCAGCACCTTGAAAGGGTTCACGAATAGATGGTGACGATAATTTCGCAGTGTAGGTGTTAGTACGCTTCTTATAAGCTGCCTTGAAGAAAAAAAAGGTAAGGCTACTAGCGTTACTATTACACTACACGCACTACACTTCCAGCCCTCTTCAAACAGTATGGAATTATTTTATATGTTGCACCTTCCAGCGGCCTCCAATCTTGAAAGATATTTAAAAGGTACTGTTTCATTATAACTGGAAAATCTGTATCTCCCTCCTCAGGACGACTCTGTTATTTACGTCATGTCATAAGTTTTCCCTATGTCTATAATGAAATATCATTCATGAAATAATTTTTTCAAGAGTTGTCCAAGGTGTTTCGTTTTAAATGACACAACCTGTATAAGTAGATCATAGGGCTCATTCTTTTAACATTTTAGGCAGAGGCGGCTGGTGATTTAGGTCTCAATATTGTAGCATGGAACCCAAGCAATATTTTAAGACACGACTATCAGTACTGATTGAGGAAGTTTTGTAGAAAAAAAAATTATTTTTTTAAAAAAAGTTACAAAAATGCGCAGGCTCCCCTGATTACTTCTAGACCATTTAAAATCTTTGCCAACTATTTTTTTTTCATAATCAGAAGGAAAATTTATCACCCCGTTTTTTTGGTTTTTAAAAACTTGGATTTTTTGGTAAAATTATGACACTTTGAAATTAAATTTCTTCTTGTGTAAATTTCAAAATATCATAACTTTACAAAAAATTAAATGTTACGAAAACCAAAAAAAAAATGGGGTGATAAATTTTCCTTCTGATTCGAAAAAAAATATAGTTTGCAAATATTTTACTAATGGTCTAGAAGTAATCTGGGGAGGCTGCGCATTTTCTTAACTTTTTTTCTCAAATTTTACTTGGGTTCCATGCTCCAATAATACTGAGATACGGTACAACCTAAATCCACCAGCCGCCACTGCTTTTAGGGTTTTTATACAGTTTAAAACTAAGGCGATCTAAATGGTACATTTTTTTTTTTTGATTAAGGCCGGCGTCCCATGCGTCCGATTTCCTACGATATGATGATCCGATGGTGCTCGTATTGGTCATAATATTTCGGCGTCAATTTTCATCCGTACATTTTAACAATTTTCCGACATTGTATGAAGTTAAAATAATTTTAACTTTTATCCGATATCGTGCGTTTTTAACCTCACTTTCAATAATTTGTATTGTCTTGTCATTTCGTGTATTTTCAATAAAGAATTAATGAACATCGGAATCGGATGCATGGGATGCCCACGGTTCATAAATGTACCGTGTGGGACGCCGGCCGCAGACGGCCTTTTTTTATTTATCCTATGTTGGATGCAATGGAAAAGTGCATTTTTAAATATTTTGCGACATTACCGCCGGAAGAAAAAGTATGTGAAAAATACTTGTATTTATCAGTTTTATAGCAAATCATGTGTTTATATTCAATTTATAATCAAAAAACAAATTCGACGCGTCGATTGACCATAATAATAGAACCGTGCAAACATAATTAAAAATATATTGTTTAGAACAGAAACTGGAAAATATCATTATTACATAAAATTATAATCAATATCAATTCAAATAGCATGTAGAAATAAAGTCACCATCTTGAAGACCCATTTTATTGTTTTGATTGGTGGAAACAGGGATATCATTGTATTTGCAATTACTCCAACCAATCCGCTTCATTAATTTGGTTGAATTCAGCCATATTGGAGATCCATTCCAATTTTCGACGGAATTTTTGTACTGCTTCCATTTATATGTTACTTCTATATAAAATCCTAAAATATTGACGGGTGATCAAAGTTAGTGTCATTTAGATTGTCTTATTTTTATAAAAGAGAAAAACAATTCATACTACTTAATACGAACCTTCCAAATTATTAAGTGGAATTACATTATTTAAGACACAGACTGCTAAAGCATATTTTTTGTAGAGCATATCAGTACAGCAGAATACCGCATTTACACTACTACATCTTACTATATCTCAGTTCTTTCTTTAAGTACCGACACACCGACGGAGGTGGCCTCCTTTGTGACTTTTAAAAATCCTCGTGTAAAAAAAAACAAACAGAAACGTTACCAACACTAAACGGCGGGTTTGTGATTGCCAGATGCAGGTTTGTCTTTTTAACCGTTGGACTTGTAAAGCCGTGTTAACATCTATTTATCACTGCGTTTTTATATGCGTATCGAACAAATCGTTCCAAGCGGAATGCTGTCCACGCAAAACAAATTCTGCTTATGCACGAGATAAAAGAAAAAGGAAAACAACACAAACTAATTTTCGAAGGACCGTTTACACATGTACAAGCCTTCTTATCTTAGGGTTGTTGCGGGAGGATATCTGCACTCTGCACGAGGATAACAACGGCTCACGGTGGCGGCTAGGCTTGGCTAATTTACACACAGGAAATTGGGAAGAGAATTCTTATCAAGCACGGTAGATGTTTCAACACAATATAAAAACATCTATGTAGAAAAACACGTCCTTTGGCAAATTTCAGCACAACTTACAAGTTCCATTTCTATTGTTGTGTCAACCACTAAATCCCGCTCAAAAGTAATCCGCGTCGGCATAATTCCCTTCGACCATAAAATTTACATAAAACTCGTTGACACGTGAAAAAGTAAAAACATAACATACAATTTGTCTGCTAAAAAGTGAGAATAATTGGACGATTTCGTCAGTCTTTAAATTTGATTTATTTTGTTTTTATATAATTTGGCCAAATCTAGAATGCTGGTAGATAGTTAAAACTACCAATAAAGACAAGGTACTATGAAAGATTTACATGACTTTCTCAGTGTTCCAGAGTTACTCCTCTCCTTCTTTGACGCCAGACGACGATGTCTTCAAGCACCTGGCACTAACTTACTCCACTAACCACGCTAAAATGAGCAGAGGCGTTTCTTGCAAGTCTTCACAAACGGCATTTAGAAGAGTAGGTAACAAAAACCCGCTCTAAACGGCACGTTATAAACATTTTGTTTTTCAGGGTATTACGAACGGAGCGGAGTGGTACCCACTTACTGGAGGAATGCAAGATTTTAACTACGTCTGGTACGGCTGTATGGAAGTAACTTTGGAAGTGTCTTGTTGTAAATACCCGCCTGCACATGAACTACCCAAGTACTGGGAGGACAACAGAGTGGTAAGGAGTTACATTATAAAAATTACTTTTTAGTCCTCTTTTATAAAACATAAAAGACAATATAAATGTTTTTTTAGAAAAATTATTTTTTAACATAATAGAAATAATAACTCTAAGAGTAGAATTTTTGTGTTTTCAGTCTTTGATCAAGTATTTGGCAGAGGCACATCGAGGAGTTCAAGGTTTCGTTGTCGATGAAAACGGCAATCCTGTTGAGAAGGCCTCATTAAAAATTAAATCTAGAGATGTGGGATTCCAGTCTACCAAATACGGGGAGTTTTGGAGGATACTCATGCCTGGTGTTTATAAATTGGAGGTACGTGAGTTTCCGCAAATCAAGTGTATACGGCAACAATTGAAAAAAAAAATGGAACGTAATGTTTGAAGGGAAGGTGGCAAAATTTAATTTTCAAACAATTTCACAATACATAGCGGAAAAACACTTGATTTTTAATACAAATCAATGGCAAAATCCCTTCTTACACCTGGTTTAAGTTTGTCATTTACATTACGGCGAAACTCTCGAGATTTGACGATCTTGCTGGTCCTTCGAGGCGGATAAAAATTTTCAGATTTCAGAAAATTTCATAGGTTTTGAGTCCACCTTAATCTGGACACACTATAGGTTGCTGAATTCGAGGAAATCTTAAACAGATTATTCGACAACAAGCCTAATAAAACTAGAAAATGAAGTGTCAGTGGCGTGTCATGACTTTTATGAACGGGGAAGCTGTTACAAAATAAATACCTACTTTGTTTAAAATTCAGCGGGATTCTCTGGCTTCGTTTTGCAAATTCATCAATGGTGTAACAAAAAATTCTTGCTCTAGTGACATTTCTTGAATTAGTTCATTTTCTATAGATAATAGTGCTAGATTAGTCAAATTGTTTAAATCGGAAAATTCATTTTTGTTCCACAAATTCTTTTCATTTGAAAAAAAAAAGACATGACCAGCAAAATAAAAGCGACCAAGTGTTGCAACCAGTGACCCATTCACATTTCTGTTAATTTTCCGTTTGGAAATGTCTTACATATAATTTAGTCTGTTAGGTTAACTTTGTTAAAGCTAGAGTTGGCCTTTTTGGTTTGGTTTTTTACCTTCAAAATTATAAGTTGAAAATCCCCTTATCACCCAATTACATTGGGGGGGGGGGCCCGGGGGTTTGGGGCACGTCAGGTCAGAACTATTTTGCGAAGTTGAGGGATCCGGACCCAATGTCTCCATTCGCTTAGCATGTAAGCTGTCTAGCATACAGCTTACATCCGATTTTCTTTTTCGTGATTATAATTGCACTATATTTTAAACAAGAAATAATTTCAGTGTCAAAGTCAATATAAACACTAATAATGCGGAGCAACCACCAAAAAACATTTTAAAATAAATAAACTAAACGTCTCGATTACATATCCAATATAATTTACCGTATTTAAGTACGCTGTGAGAAAACAGCTTACACTCGAACAACTCACTTCGGAGCCGTTCGAGTTTTGAAACATTTGTTTTAACACATATCGAGTTCATAAGCGCCGTCGAAACAAGAGATTGGAAGCAATAAGCAAACGAATAATATATTTTATTATTTTATGATTCTTGTGAGGGAGGCTGTGCTTCCCTAGCTTCCATGAGGAACACGCCACTGGTCAGTAAGCTGTATGAAACGATCATCCTGTACACTGCTTAAATAATGCATTTTTCTTAAATGAAATATCCTGTTTTATACATCAATCGATAAAGCTCTGTGTGAAATTCCAAATATAAAATTTGCATCATAAATAAGCAGGGAAGCAGTGGAAATGTGGTTGCCAGATATCATTCTCGGCTATGATCGATTACTGCAAACGTACTTCAACTGAATTTATTAATATTAATATACCTACATGCATAAACATAAATATTTGTTAATTTGTTTATTTGCTTTAGAAATGTTTTGTGTTATTGATGTATATGTATTAAGTAAATATTTAAGTTCGAATTTAAAAATTATGATTTGTGGACTTACAATTAAATTTTTTAGGTTTATGCTGAAGGTTATGTGCCTAGAGAAATTGAATTTATGGTGGTGGAGCAACATCCAACGTTACTAAACGTGACTTTGCATGCTGCCAAGGTAAGAATATTCTATATACTTATGTACCTATATAGTTTAAAGCATATATAGTAGACCACAACTTTAAGATACACATAAAAAAGGCCATAAAAAGGTTAAAGCCGGCGTAATTACATGCGACTCAGTATCGTACTTAAAATTTTTGTGCGTTGAGGCACACAATGTTAGAAATTTAAAAGTATTGTATTTTTGATAAATAAATAGTTATTTGATACCATGATAAATTAGAAAAAATTACTCTGTTTTGCTTGTGTCAAGATAGGAATAATATTTTATATATTGGTGGAGCATTGATGAATTTTGTTAGTCTAAATTAATATTATATCCAATATTCTCTTGTTGCTCAGTTTAGCCAATAATAATTTAATATATCAAATTATTATTGTTGCCCAGCGAGGATACGAGCAATTCCTTGCCAAAAAAATGTGGGTTCAGAGTTAAGGTTATCGATATATCGATATTATTAAAATAGGTAAAAGAAATAAAGCAAATCTTTAAATATATATATATATATATATATATATATATATATATATATATATATATATATATATATATATATATATATATATATATATATATATATATATATATATATATATATATATATATATATATATATATATATATATATATATATATATATAATAAATAAAAATAATGTTATATTGCACTTGCGCGTATATAAAACACTGTTAAAACGATAAATTCACAATGTACACTAAATGACATAATATTTTATTCAAACCACTAATTACTATACCCACTCAACACTTCACAACTACTTTCTAAATCGATATCTGAATCAAGATATATTATTAATGTATTCATCTTCAATTTTAATGAAATGCTGAATACAATTTTGCCAATAACTTGGTGTTATGTCTCTCACTTCAGCTTTAATAAGGTCGATTACTTTATCATTAAATTTGGGAAAGGTGTTATTTTTTCGAATGCTCCTTTTCACCTGACTCCATAATAGTTCGATCGAGTTGAAAATACAAAAATATGGGGGCAACCGTAAAAATGTATATCCTTGAGTTTCAGCCATTTTATCAATTACATATTGTTTTGAGAAATTTTGCTTCTTAACAATATCCAAAAGATCTTTCTGTTTAAAATTTTTTTGAAATTCCAAATTATGTTTTCGGAGAAATTCTTGAATATCTTTTTTCTTGGTTCCAGTATTTGGTATTTTTCCGATTTGTCGCGAATGATACGAAGCATTGTCTAAAACCATTACGCTGTTTTTTTCTATATTTGGTAGCAATGATGTCTAAAACCATTCTTCAAAAATATCCGCAGTCATGTTTCGGTGATAATCAACGTTTGAATCTTCCAGTTTTTTTCACTTAATTAGAGACCATTATGCAACCATCCATTTTCTGATTCACAATGTACAATTATTAACCTGGTTCCTTTATTTGCAGGCATATCAACTGTTTATTTCTTTGAACTATCTATCCAGCATTTTTTTCACTGTATCATGGGTATCATACCAAGTTTCGTCTAAATAATATATTGGTCGTTGTTCATTTCGAAATTTTGTAATATTTTCCAAATATTCATTACGCTACCGTACAATTCTGGAGCTTTCCATAATACTTGCCCTTTTATTAATAATTGTGAACCTAAATCCTATCTTTAATATCCATCGCGGAAGAATGAACGTCCGTCCCTGCATGCTTTCTTGTTATTAGGCTTTTACAGCTGGGTCGGTAGTGACCGTTAAATCGTAAAATATTTTAGGAGGGGAGTTGCGTAATTATATCAAAATAATTTGAAATTATAATTGATACAGGCGTGTTTCCGTTAATTTCTTACTTTAATCATGCCAGAACATACTTTACATGAGAATAATGATGTTTTATGTATTAAGTAATACATTATATTTATTATTTAATATGCTGTAGAAAAATAAAGCATGCCCCGCTCTATCCGCAGGAGCATCGCGGCAAAGCTTTGAGATTTTTTATGTGTCTCTTAAATTTGTGGTCTACTTTAAAGTTACCTACTTTAGAATTGAAAGCCTACTATTCTTATCTTTACTTAGCAAAAATAGCTTTTATATTTAAGATTAATAGTCTTAAATTTAATAGCAACAAATTTATTGATTATTTACTAAAAAAGCTGCAGGGAGTTGGTATATTTATCATTAATGGACATTTTGCAGCAAAGCTTACAAACATCTAATAATTTAGTTGGCTACCTATGAACCATTCAAGATTTTCGTATTAGAGTTGGCTGTGATAATTGTTTATTAGATTGGCTACTCTACTCCTAATACGTCATGTCCTATGAAGCTATTGGTACTGGTATTACATACATGTCAAACAAGCTGATTACCTCACTTGAAGACCTTTGATAACCTAGCTGTTATCTTATAGTTATTCGTCGTGTCATAAGCATAGATTTTCAACTTTTTTACTCGCAATCCATAATTATTATTGTAATATCAAAAATCAAAAGAGATGAGCAGAATATTTCAATTTTCAAGTTAAAACTTTTGAAACTTGCCTGCGTTGTTAGTATTGGATGGCAGAGGATCGAGCACGACTATTGCTCTTTACCCCTATAAATTGTCGTAGATCTGCACTAAGCTTTGTAAGAGATGTATTCCTGCTTTCACGCGCGCCCCACTCGCAAATTCGAACGGTGAGGGCATCTCCACAGACCTCCTCCGGTCCTGGCTGTAGGACCCAGGGACGTCATATATCATGGACGCAACACGTCCAGGTTTCCAAACAATTACCTAGACAACTAAACCATTCAGTAAATGATTCCGACTACCATAAATGCGTTTCAGAACTTGACCGTATCGCCCAAACTGGTGGATCACGTGGCACAGTCTGACATTTTCTGAACGATTCTTACCGGGCAGACTGTGCACGCATTACAGGCTTTGGGTAAATAAGGTGACTTCATCTGTAGCAAATCCTAACCTCAAATAATTAACATGAAGAAGCCTTAAATGAGTATCAATGCTCTTAGTACTCAGTGCTATCTGTCATTTGTCCATGGCCAACTTTAATCCGAAAGGATCGTGAATGGATAATATTCTTTAATCTTGCACACTAATTGTTTCCAAAAATTTACATTATGTGTAAAAAATGCCTCAGGGGAATAGATATTTGATATGCGTCGCAAAGAAATTTCCAATGCACGTTATCAATTCAATGAAGCCGGCATTGTTCATATGTCAAGCAACTCTAATCAGAGTTGAGGATTATATTTTGAAAAAAATAAATATAATGGCCAAGATAATAAGTTAAATAAAAGGTACAAAGCTGAACATATTTCAAAGTTATAACCAAAGACTGCATCTCAGGTAGTCTTTCCAGTTACGGAGTTAACGAAACAGACAAGATGCACACATTTTTTTGATATTATAGATGGATAGACCACTAAAAAATATGTTTTTTCATGTATTTTTTGTTTTTTTTTTATTAAAGCTTTAAAAAAATTAACTTGAGCAACGAATTAAACACGTTTGAACGATGCATATCTCCCGCCAGATGCGGTGTGACATCAGATGGCATAACTACAAGTGAATACTGTTATACTCACAGTTTGTGTTTACAAATTAAAATACGTTGTTATTTTTATATTCTACCATGGAAAGTGAAAAGAAAAGGAGTTATAATTATATTACATGTACAAATACAACAATGAAAACTAGAAAAGTTAATTTTGTGTCTAATATTAGAAAAAAATTGTACATCGCTATGAAACGGGACGACCGAATCGTGAAATTATCGGAATCTACACGATTATATTGATGTCAGGATCATTATAATGTAAGTTTTCTCATTAAAATCAATGATTCGATATAATTTTCTCTGTATCACATAAAGTAAGGAGTCATTTAAATACGTCATGTGATACGTCAAGAGCTAGTGGCCTCGACAACATACAAATTTCGACAAGGCTGGAAATATGCGAAAATGTTAGTTTAGATCGCCTCAAAGGAATGACCGGTATGGCTAAAGGGCATCGGTGGGGTGAGCACCCTTGAATTTTTTAAAAAATATGGAAAAAATGCAAAATTTTATTCATTTCGATAAAGCTGAAATTTGCAGTAATGATAGCTAGTACCATCCTACTAATGAAACAAAAATTGCCATACCGCTTGGTTGGTGGCAATTACCTGCCATACCAGGTCAAAGGTTGCCGTTTTGAGGTGAAATTCACTTATTGGCTGAAATTTGAATAGTACCTTCGAAAATAAGTGAGAGACGATGTGCGAAGAACCATACCGATTGGTTGGTGGAGAGGGGGTGCCATACCATAAAATTGATTTTGATGAGTGCGAAAAAAGGGGGCGTTATGCAGTCCCGCGCATACGACGTACGAGAAAGAGCATTAATAGGAGCTCTGCCGCGCGCGTTGTATTGAAACGCCCATACACAAGTATTGTTTGCAATTTTCACACAGTGCGTTTAAGTAAATAAATATTGAAAGAATATACTCGAAATACTTGAGTTATTTAAAAAAATGATTTTTAAACTTCGAACTTTGACACCCTGTATATCGAACATGGGAGTCTAAAATGAAAAATGGCATTGTGAAAGTCCTATTATTTCTGCTCAAGGAATCCATGGTTACCGGATTAGCCACCTTTTTCCCCGACACCTTGCATAATACCCATCGTGAAAATAAAATAAATTAATGCATTTTTAAAATGCATGCATCTTACCTATTTGGGATTAGCCACGCCTCACGAGCTTTAAATCTACTCCAGTACTGGGTGTGGGGTGTGGACGTGAATAGTACATCAATGGCATGTGCATACTTTGCAGTATGTTTGCACAAGCATTTGATTCATCGATGCATCATATCTATAATAAACTGAGCATAGAAAGGGAAGGGGTACGATGAGGTGTCCCACGTTACTTCGCAAATCCAACGCGATGTATAAATTTCTTTCTTATTAATGTGTTCGCACACAAGTGGATTGCATTCCTGACATACGCGAAATGACTACCTAATATGAGGTCTTTGGTTATAACAACAGGAAATAAATTTCTTGCGTAAAATCTAGCAACACTAAGAATACATTACTGCAAACCACTAATCCTAAATATGCAAATTAAATTCGATAGTCAGCGCTCATCTGCTCATATTGTACTGTTGTTAAATTGAGCGTACATATTGGAAAATTTTTTGCGGTGCTTATAGGCACACAGCATTACTGACATAAACATATGGTGGTGGTGAATTGTACATATTATGTAAATATTTTAGCCATGGCAAGTTTTCGAACGTCCAATAACTTCGCCACCAAAAACTATTTTATCTATCGACAATGCAAACACTCCACAAACTGAAGAGGAATCTATTTCTTTCCCAACAGATAAATAACGTTTAACGTGGCAATTTAATCCGCCGGTCAAGTTGTAAGTAAAAAAACATATAGCAAAATGAACGCTTTTTTCGTAGGTACCATATGGAAAGTGTGGAAAATAAACAACACAAAATCCGGAGCTGACTCTGCTCCTGAATTTGCGTCGTTTATTTTTTAAGCACCATATATACCTGGTGTGACAGGATCATGGTACACCTCCCTTTTCTCCTTTAGTTTTGAAGATAATTGATTGAAATTTGGGATATCCTATATACATAATAAGGGGCACTTTTTGACATAAAAGTGTATTTTTTTCGATTTTTTAAATGGAACACCATTAATATTATTGCATTTTTTAATTCTGCATAATTTTCTGAAAATAACGATACCAAATAAGTCCCATTTCAAATATTTTTTATAATATAATTTTTAGTTTTCCATTTGAGTGTGCCATGACGGTTCCGATTTATTCTAAATGATCCGTGTAATGCTAGAAAAATTTAAATCCCGTCAAAAATACTAAATTACGTGATTTATGAGCAAATAACGTTCATCAAAATGGTTTTTGAGGGAAAACTCAATTTTTTCAAATGGAACTATATCGGTACCGTGGTACAATTTATTAGTACTATTAATAAGGATTTATTCATATGTCGTATTAAAATGTGCGATAAATACAAACAAAATTACAGCTAAGAGAAAATAAGAAAATACAATTTTGTTCTAATTAAATGTTAGGAAGTAACTAAGGTGGCTTTGAAAACAATGAAATATTTAGCTTGTCAAACATTTGTTGGTTTACCGGTGTTTTTATGTCTTTAAAAATTGTTTAAAATTCTTGTTGTGTTCAAAATGCTGCAAATTTATACAAGAGATGAAAAAGTGGACATGTTAATTATTTATGAGGTAATGTGGAAAAAATGCCGTTACGGCTAGACACCTTTATGCCGAACGATATCCTGATAGACAATGTCCAGCGAGAAATTATTTTAATCGTCTTGAAAATCAATTCGGAAGTGAGCCCAATAATAATCCTGAAGAAAATTTCATTCTTGACGAAGGAACGGAAATTAATGTTTTGGCTCGAGTAGAAGTTGATAATACTGTTTCTTTAAAGCAAATTGGGTTTAAATTGGAAATCGGCCACCAAACAGTAAGCCGAATTTTGCACAAATACCACTATAAATCTTTTAAATACCAATTGTACCAGCACTTGTACGAAAATGATTACGAACGTAGGATGGAATATTGCAATTGGATTTTGCAGAATAACGTGCAGCCAAACAATGATTTTTTGGGAATGATTTTATTTTCGGACGAGTCTAGGTTTACAAATTTGGGATTATTTAACCGACAAAATATAAAATATTGGTCACAAGAAAATCAAAATTTATTACGGGAGGGTAACTTTCAAGTGCGGTTCGGTTTCAATGTTTGGCTTGGAATAATCGGTAAGCGAATCATTGGTTCAATAATATTTGAAGGACCCCTGACTGGTGCCAGATATTTGGGATTTCTGCAAAATGAAATTAAGGACAGTTTATTGAATTACCTTTCCATTTACGACAGGAAATGTATTTTCAACAAGATGGCGCTCCTCCCCATAATTCAAGGATAGTAATTGATTACCTTCAACGGAGATTCGGAGAAAACGTAATTTCGACGAATAGTCCTGGGAAGTGGCCTCCAAGATTACCTGATTTAACACCCCTTGATTTCTTTGTTTGGAGTCATTTAAAAAATATTGTCTACGCAACCGCCGTTACAACCCATGAAGACCTGGAGCTACGAGTAAGACGCGCAATTAATAGCATAACGGCCCAGCAATTGGCGAATGTTCTTCGAGAAACAGCTATGCGAATTTAGAAGTGCATTGACCATAATGGACAGAATTTTGAACAACTGTTGTAATGTTTTGTGTTAATTTTTTGTATTCCAAAACCACCTTAAGGTAATTAGAACAAAATTGTATGTTCTTATTTTCTTTTAGCTGTAATTTTGTTTGTATTTATCGCACATTTTAACACAAAATATGAATAAATTCCTTATTAATAGTACTAATAAATGGTACCACGGTACCAATACGGTTCCATTTGAAAAAATTGAGTTTTTTCCCAAAAACCATTTTGATGAACTTTATTTGCTCATAACTCACGTAATTTAGTATTTTTGACGGGATTTCGATTTTTCTAGCATTACACGGATCATTCAGAATAAATCGGAACCGTCATGGCACACTTAAATGGAAAACTAAAAATTACATTATAAAAAAAATATTGACGGTATCGTTGGATTCAGAAAATTACGCAGAATTCAAAAATGTACTAATATACAGGGTGTTCCATTTAAAAATCGAAAGTTAGTGTCACTTCCAGCGAAACCGGATGTGAAAAAAAAATCACTTATATGTCAAAAAGTGCCGCTTATTATGTATATAGGATATCCTAAATTTCAATCAATTATCTTCAAAACTAAAGGAGAAAGGGGGGGTGTACCATGATCCTGTTACACCCGGTATAGTGGAAGGAAATTAGATGAAATGCCAGACAAATTTCTAAGGGAATATAATTTTGGGAAAGCTTACAAACTGATGTATAAACATTAATAAATAATGAGATGATGTCATTTCCTTTGACAAGCAGCAGAAACAAAAAGTGAGGCGATACTATTACTATTACATTAATATTCTCACATAATCGTACATATCTTATTAGGAATTTGTTTAGCGTTTTCTTGATTTCCTCAAACTAATAGTATCGCTTATTTTTGCTGATTTATTTTTGTAATGTTAAGCTTAATAACGCTGTTTGTTTATCAATGTTTTTGTTTTTCATATGTATCTAAATCGTTTAAAAAATATATATGGAAATATTACGCTTTCCTCATTACTCATCAACAAAAACAACAAGTATTTACATATAGATTTTACACAATCGATTCGGACATATAATTCTATTTTTTAAATTTCTTACTTTATGCCATTTTGATACTCGGTCAAGTCTTAGCAATAAGTTTTTGAACAATCATTGTCTTGTCATAAACTTGCTTTGCTTTATTTCACTATTCACTAATGCAAATTGGATATCGTTTTTCATAACTAGAAGTGTCTTATTTTAATATGAGTGCATGATATTGTGGTTTTACAAGTTTAAAATTGTTCATCTATTAGTGAACATAGCGATTTATAATCTTTTTAACAAACTACAACTTACGCATCGTAGCATGGCCCCTTAAATTTAAATGCGCAATGGATTTTGCATCTACTTGTGAGCAATTCGGGGGCCACTCTACGATGCGTGACCTGTACAGTAACTACACAATAATTATTATAACTAACAGTTTGTTGGTGTCACTGCGAAGGATTATTTGTAGACCGAAAATATATAGTCGAGGAAATAAAGCACTAAAAACGGCTCAACCTCCGAAATTTCCGCAGCAAGACGGATTTTAATGCGGTTTTTTGCATTCGATTCGTGAGAGCATCAGGAAATTTTGTGAACTAATCTGATGAATAGCAAATGAAAAATTGCATATTTGCATTGTTCAAAGTGCATTTAGAATAATTAATTTGCAACTCGGTAAAAATTGATTGAAATGAATCCAAATTTGTTACTCGGAGGTTCTCGTGGTCGCTGAACACGAATATCACGGCGGCAACGGCCTCCGAGGTACCTGGAGCCCAGGGTGGATACTATCTACCTCATCTCCTGGAATTTCATATGAATTTGTAATATATTTAGTTGAAATTCATTACTCGGGGTTCTCGGGGTCGCTGAACACGAATATCACGGCGGCAACGTTCTCCGAGGTACCTGGAGCCCAGAGTGGACCTCATCTCCTGGAATTACCTTGAGTATAGCATCATTTTTATACGAATTTGCATATATTACTCAAAATTATTTATTTATATATTATAATGAAGATGTAGATTCAAACAATATTTTTCAAAAAATAATTTCTGAAAACTCCAATTGTATTTGTAATGTTTTATTGTTTAAAAAAATACCACAAATTTATACAATGAAAACTTCAATGTGTAATTAAACAATAAATGTTTTTCATTGTATAAGTTTGTGGTATTTTTTTAAACAATAAAACATTACAAATACAATTGGAGTTTTCAGAAATTATTTTTGAAAAATATTGTTTGAATCTACATCTTCATTATAATATATACTTAAATAAATAATTTTGAGTAATATATGCAAATTCGTATAAAAATGATGCTATACTCAAGGTAATTCCAGGAGATGATGTCCACCCTGGGCTCCAGGTACCTCGGAGAACGTTGCCGCCGTGATATTCGTGTTCAGCGACCCCGAGAACCCCCGAGTAACAAATTTGGATTCTTTTCAATCAATTTTTACCGAGTTGCAAATTAATTATTCTAAATGCACTTTGAACAATGCATTTTTACAATGCAAATATGCAATTTTTCATTTGCTATTCATCAGATTAGTTCACAAAATTTCCTGATGCTCTCACGAATCGAATGCAAAAAACCGCATTAAAATCCGTCTTGCTGCGGAAATTTCGGAGGTTCAGTGCTTTATTTCCTCGACTAATATAGTAGAAATAAAAATTGAAATAGAAACTGGCACTTCAGTCGGTACCTGCACACTGGCGGTTCTTCTATAGGGTCATTTGGTCAATGACCTCCCACATACAAACAAAAATAGAGCTATTCATTTTCTGAAGTTTAAAAATATAATATATATATATTTTTAATATTCTTAAAATGAATAGCTCTATTTTTTTATTTGTGTGTGGGAGGTCATTGACCAAATGACCCTATAGAAGAACCGCTAGTGACCTGCATAAAGGGTTTTGATTTCTACTATATATTTTCGGTCTATTATACATACTTTTACCGATTTAGTGTGAGATTGGTCTGTGGCTTCATTAACATTAAAGTTGGAGATCGGAAAGTTATAATATAATAAGTATTTTTTGTCACTGAACAACTTAAAAATATTTTTAAATATACAGGGTGCTCCATTTTTACATTACTTACATCAACTTGTTTTATTTCAAATTTTTTAATACGAAATTAAATTCTTTGCAAAATTTCCTTTTCAATGGTAAGGGGATAGACCTACTTTTTATTATTAATTTAAGAAATATATAACTTTTTCCGAGAGTAATTCATTCAACGCAAAATGTTTTTTTTTTAGCATAAGATTGTTTGAAAATAATTATTAAATTTTTACAGGGCGTTCGATTTTTGGTGTCATGTAATTAATTTATATGAAGTAGAATTCAATTCCCTTTCGATTATTATGGTATTCCCATACCTAAAACAAACCGTGTTCGTGATATTTACACATTTTTAAAACACACCAGTTTAACAACTTTTTAGTAAAAATTGAAGACCTATTTGAACACTTGATACAGTTTTTTTAAGTTTATTTATTAGCTATTGTATTATTTTTAAAATGTTACAATAATTAAATTGTTAATAAATGATTTTTGGATATGATGATGAGTTTTCATTTCCAGAAATCTAAATTTATAATAAGAAATGTACATTTCATTTGAAATAAGAAAGTTGAGGTATGTACCGTAAAAATGAAGCACCCTGTATAGTTGAAAATATTTTTAAATTGTTCAGCGATAAAAAAATATTATATATCTTACACTAAATCCACACCCAATATACTTTCTCATAAGCTTGCCGCCTCATTGTGTTCTCTACTAACACATATTTAGTTATTTTTTTCACTAACTTCAACTTTTCAGAGAAAGGACGGCCATTTTTACCGCCCTCAACCGCAAATATTCCATCGCCCGATTCATCAACAGCAAGCCCAAGAAAGCGGGATATTTTCCTCAATCACCAGCGGTTTATCAAATATAGTTAATTATTTCGGTTGAAAGGTGAGGTAGATAAATGTACTGAAAGAAATTTTAAAATAACTTTTATTCCCTCTACTTGCCTTTTTAAAGTTGTTTTTTTGTTTGTAATATAGACATAATTATTTATTTGTAGATCATAAGCACAACTTCATATACAGGGTGTTTTTGAAAATACTGCGCTTAAACTGGGGACAGATTAGGCAATTATTCTGTTACCGCATTTTTTTCTTTCATAACTTATCAGCATAAAACCCTACAAATATTGTGAGCTGGCAACAGCGTCACCAGGATTGCCACGTGTACATTTGCTACTGTTTTATTAGAAGTCTTTTCCAGGCAAACTATTGAAGAGAAAAATGTCAGATGAATCTTTTATACCATATAAACTCCTGTATCACCAGTTTAAATAAGTGCAGTATTTTCAAAAACACCATGTGTGTATATATACATAATATATATAGTGTTAAGTTTTCAAGCACTTAAAGATACATACACAGTTGTATCTTAGATTCCAAATTCAGCATACGAAAAGTGTTTAGTTCCGCTATAGCATATCAACAGGAATTGATATAAAACAAAGCAATAGCTGCACAGACTGTTACTGTTAGATACCTTTAATAAAATATACATATAAAACTAACCGCATTCTTTTATTTGTAATGTTGACTCTCATTCCCTTGTACCCTGAAAATGGGTCTCCTGGTATTTTGCGAGTAAAGGATTTGCAAAACTCACCTTCCTCAAAAATCACCAGAATGAGTTATGTTGGTATGAAAATAATGTTTTTACAGGTGGATCGATGATCTAGTTCTGTGTTATATAATTAGGGCTGCCGTACTCACCGCATGGTTAAAATTTAAAAAAAAATACAAGGTGTCAGAAGTGTATGAGTGCCATTATGTTAAAAAATTCATTGATATTTAATTTTCGGGGTGTAAGTAAAAAAAAATATATTTTTCATTATATAAATAATGTATTAACAGTAAGAAATAACAAATGAATCCATACGATTAGGAATCTTCAGGGGGGCTTACATCTTTGGCGTATTGAAAAGCAGAAATTAAGGCAGTTAATTGTATATTTTCATTGGCACCTGTAGATAACCTAAATTCAATATCTGCCATTTTATTCAAAAGACTAATCATTAGATCGAACGGAAACTCAACTAAAAAAAAAAAAATACATCAAATTAGAGCATAATCCACACATGCAAACAACAATGGGTAAACACGGCCATCGCCGACTTTTTTGCCGACAGAGTTTTAGGTGTTCTTAATACTCATTTGCCGACTCGCTGTGTCTTATCTTTGTGTATTAAATGTCTAATAGTATGCATATGCCATTAGCAGTTAGCCGCCACATAACCATGAGCATAACAGCAATCACGGTCTCCGACTACTTGATCGAGTCAGAAAAATCCACGCTCTACGAATTAACTCGATGGTGTAGGCTAAAATATTGTCTATACAACTGATTATGACGAAAAATATACATTGACAACGTCTTAGGCAGAAAAATGTTTCTTGAATATTGTTTGCAAGAATATTATTTGTGTATGGTATGTTCAATGTAAGAATGTCCGGCAAATTTGTAAGCATTTGATAGAGATAACTTTAATCCTTCGAAACATTCGTGTGTTTGTAAGAAACATTTTAATCCTGACGATTATGCGTTACTAAAGTAGTCTACTATAGAAAATCGTAAGTAATAATCATGCACATTCGTTGTTTTCATCATGCTCATGCTTGATAAAACCTAACTTTAATGACATAAGACACCTCTGATACAATATTTTCCCTACTGAGCAAGTAAATTACTTACTTTCATTTAAATATAAACTGAATTGAATAGAAGGATGGGTCACTTTATGGTTGATAGTATAATTCAAATTTGTACAGATGTTATGTTATTAAATGTAGGGGTTTCAAGATAGTAAATTATATTATGATGTGATTTTTATTAACAACAGTTTATCTGAAAAAAGTTTAATAACGGAGAATTATTTAAATCTATTTGGTCGTTTAATATGTTGTAATTTTTATTCCTATTTAATTTAATAATTTCTAGCACTTCTAATAAATTAAGTTTTTTACTTTTCCCACAAATATGTAATATTTTAGGTTGATGGTTATCAGTTATTGTATGACCAGAATCTGTTAGGTGTTTATAAAAGTTGGAATGTTGTTTTTGTGTGTGAATATGTTCTCTATATCTTACTCCGAACGATCTACCTGTTTGACCTACATATGAAGCGTTACATTCTGGGCAATCTAACAGATATACACCACATTTTGTAGAGATATCAGTTTTTCGTTTTGCATTGAAAAGATATCTGCCTATATTTTTGTTAGAACTAAAAGATGTTTTAATATTAAATTTGGAAAAAGTTTTGCTAATTGAATAAGAGAGTTGACCTGAATATGGTAATGAAATGTATGTTTGAACTTTCTTCTCGTTAATAGTGGGATAAAGTTCTTTTAAGAGGGACTTATTTTGTTTTTTGTAGATTAGATTGTTGATTATATTTAATATATTTAATAACGGGTACTCTCAAAATATAATCAATAATCTAATCTAACAAAATTAAGTGCGGACCTGAACTATCACAGAATGTAAGTGAAACTACGCCTCCGTCGCGTGCCAACAAAAACAACAATCATTTTCTCGCTTAAGCTGTGAGCGGTGTAAAAGACGGAAGATGTCATGTGTTCGACATTTCCCGCCCTCATGTACGATATCTCGTACTACACCTTACTTTTATCAATTGACGACTTACTTCTATGGACAAATTTGTGTACTTCGGTAATGATGTCGTGCAAGGCAAGCCCTTTAATCATTTTAAGTTCCTTAATATCTACAGACGGTTAAGGAAAAGTTAAGGACAAAACAAAATGTAAGTATAACGATTAACATCATCATTTAATCAGACATCAAATGTAAATAAAAACCATTTCAAATCAACGGTTTCTCTCTTTGACTTGAAGGCTGACGACGAAGTGAGATTTATTCAATCTAAATTATAATAAGGCAACTACAAACGTTTTGAAGTGCATTTCAATTTGTTTGAAGGATACTCTTATATGTGGTTTGGAAGTTTTCGTTTAGCAACCATTTCACTATGCTCTCTATATCTGTCCTCAGTGGGTGTCCGACACAGGTATATACATTGTCTTCTGTCACATTTTTGTAAGCAAGCCAAGTACTTTGCAAAACATTAAGGACCTTTCTCATGTCACCGTTCGCCAAAGTTAACAAAGCCTTTTTTTCCGTCCTCCGTAATAGTTACCCTAAAATATAAATAAACTTAGGGCAGATTTTTCCATCGCCCATTAAATCTATCTAATAAATAAGTTGCATGGAAACAATGATTGATACAACTGTATGCAAGGAAACTATCTACCGATTAAGTTTAATAGAAGATAGAAAAATCGGTCTGTAAGTAAACAATACAAATAAACTTTTTTGCCATCTAGATACCATAACTTAGCTGGTTATGAAAATAACATGGCAATTATATTACGAAAAGTCAGTTTTTTTTGAAAACAAGTTAATGTAATAGTACAAAAAATCGATAACTTACTTTTCTTCATCTACGACATAGTTTAATCGTGGCAAAATCTGTTCGGGAGACAACGGTCCAAATCGAAATCTGGTGCAACGTGACTGAAGAGCAGGAATTATTTTACTTAAGTAATTGCAAATTATGCAAAATCTTATGTTCTCTGTGTACTTTTCTATAACTGTAAAGAAATAACACGGTTTTTAATTTTAAATCCTATTCAATGACGCTCTACTAAATGAAATTGGAAATAAGAAAAAAATACGAGTTGAAATTTCTCGTGTAAAAAGCTAACTCTGGGGCATACTGAACGTCAATAATGGTCAAATTATAATATTAAGAATGAGGAACTAGTTTTATGTATTTGACAATATTTAAAAATTAATATTGGTTTTAAAACAATCCTTATTGTCTTATTTCGTTAATTTTGAGTGCTCAGGCTTGTATTTGTATTTTACGGAATTGTCTCGTGATGTACCGATCATACGTGGAAAAAGCGCCGTTGGTTTAGGTGCTTTTATATTTTGAAAAATAAGCCTTCCTACAAATATTGATGTATTTTCAACTATTATATACACACGAAAATTTTGTAAATGTTTTAGTTTTTGAGCGTAGTGTCTACACAAAGGAAGAGCCTAATTATTCAAAAGCCTTGAAAGACAACCAGTTCGTTTGTGGTTGGTGAAGGAAGTCCTTTGCAAGGAATTTATCGCGAGAAAAGCTTGTTGCAAATGTAAGAATAAGTTTTCAATTATTTTCAGTTTCAGTATCAAAAATTTGTCACTGTTACAATGCTCATAAAGATGTAAATATTTTGAGTTCTTCATTTTGTATAAGACCAGAAAAACAGAAATATTATGAAAAATAACAAATTTTATGACTCACCATATCACCATAGATAGATAAATATTTATTGGTGCTTTATACAATGTTGTATTTACAAAAGTCAATTACACAATACTGAAGAAAAAATGTACAAAATATATAAAATATGTAAAAAAAATATAAAAAAAGTAAAAAATATATAACAAACACATTAATATATATATATATATATATATATATATATATATATATATATATATATATATATATATATATATATATATATATATATATATATATATATAACAGATACAACGATAGTAATAAAAAAGTACAAACTAATATGACTAGATATATAACACTTGAAAGAGCATTAAAACTGTAGACAGTAGACACACATATTAAATTTATAAAAATGGAAAAGAAAACACTGATAAGCAATTACATTAACTCGGTATTCAAGAATTCCTCAAATGCATAAAATGGATTTGAAATTTCTTTACTGATGTTTTGAAATTATTGATATTCATTTGCTTTGCATGTTGAGGCAAGCCGTTATAAAATATTATGCTATAATAATTGGTATTTTTTGTGTATTTTTTTTGTATTTTATCCCGGTTTCTTGTGGGCTAAGGGTGGGTTGTGTAATTCTCTTCATTTCACACGGTAATGTAAGAATATTTAATCTAATAAATTGTGCTCGACATTCATCTCTGTAATTAAGGCCAGAAATTATTCTAATTGCATTTCTTTGTATAGCAAAAACCATGCTACTGACAGATTAATGCCCCCAAATTAAAATAGCATAGGAGATTACGGATTGAATTAAACCATGATATGTATTTAATTAAGTTTTTTCTGAAACATTGTAAGAGATTACGCAATAAATATATTGTTACGCCACTGGACTGTGTATCAACGATTCTACGAGTATAAGTGTTTGTGTGGATAGCAAACACGTGACAATATACTTTTTGCAACCTTTTTACAAATACAAGTTGTATGTGGTCCCCAAGATAACTTTTTGTCAAGGTCGGGGTATACTCCCAGAAATTTTACCTCATTTTTAAGGTTTACGTTATTACCATCAATATTTCTTAAGGTAAAATCAAGTTCTCAGTAGTGGTTTCGTTTTGAGACAGTCGATCAGCAATGAACCAATTTTGAACAGGGCTCTGCGATGTATTTATTTCAAGAATTAACTCTTTTATATGTTTAAAATATTTTGTTACTGTTGTGTCATCGGCAAATAGTATAAAGTTAGCATCTAGAGTAACACTTGGTAAGTCATTTATCTAGATTAAGAAAAGTATCGGACCTAACGCTGATCCTTGAGGAACTCCATATTTTGTAGGAAGCAGATTTGATTGTGTATTTTGACAAGAAACGAACTGTAAACGATCTGTTAAATAAGAGTTAAGCAGGTCGGAGCTGTTATTACTAATACCGTAAAAATTTTATATATTAATTAAAATGTCGTGTGATACACAGTCAAAAGCTTCTGCTAGATCCAAAAATTGTGATAACGTGAACAAACCGTCTTCAACGCCTTGACTGATGACGATGAATTTAATTAAAGAATTAATGGCTAGAGTTGTAGACTAAAGCCCTAAATGATTATTAATTTGATCATTTAATATTATTTCCAAAATTTTTGAAAAAAAAGGGGATAATGACAATTGGGCGATAGTTTGATGAATTATCCTTAGAATTTATTTTATAAATTGAAATAACTTTTGAGATTTTCAAAATATTGGGAAAAACATTATTTCTTACACATAGATTAACAGAATTTGTTAGAGGAACTAAAATTATGTATTCAATTGTTGTTAGAATTTTCATATTAATACTATATGAGTCTACTATTTGTCTTCTTAAGTATGTTTACTTGTTAACTACTTCATTGTAAGTTACCTCTGAAAAGTTAAAATTTCCTTTGGGAATGTCCGTTTTTATACTGTTTAAAAAATCGGTATCTATTTATATGGAGGTAGGTTGCTTATTATGTTACTAACAACGTTTGCGAAGTATTCATTCAAATGATTAGGAAGCATACTGATTACAGAATTTCGTAGGGCGTTTGAAACTGTTGATCGTGAGTTGTTAAAAAAATTGGAGAAAATGGGGATATGTGATAATGTGTTAAAGTGGTTTCAGGATTATTTAGATCATAGATCACAAAAAGTTAAATACAAAAATTGTACGTCGCCAGCAATGATAACCAAATATGGAGTACCTCAAGGTACAGTCCTAGGACCAATTTTGTTCATTCTGTACATTAACGATATGATAAAATGTGTAGACAAATATAATATTAAAATGTTTGCAGACGACACAATGTTGTACATCATAGGAAAAAATTTTGTAGATTTAATACACATAATAAATCAGGAACTTAATGTGTAATATATGATTATAGGAAGTTCTTATAAATTAGATAATATTGAAGACAATTATAATATAAAAATTAATGATATCAATTTAGACAGAGTTAACGACATGAAATATCTAGGAGTTGTAATTGATGAGAACTTAAACTTGAAAAAACATGCAAACTATATAATGAACAAAATGTCAAAAAAAGTATCTTTCTTAAATAGAGTTGGAAACTCACTCTCTATGTTTACTAAAATATTAATATCTATACATTAATATTTATCATATAATATATATCAATTGCACCGCATATCGATTTTTGTTCTTCTATATTATATAACTTAAATCAAAATCAAACTCAACAACTCCAAAAGATCTAAAATAGAGCAATGAAAATTATTCTCAAATTCAATAGATACACACCAATCAGAATGATGCTAGAGGTGTTAAATTTAATGAATATAAAACAAAATGTTACCACCGTACTTATATAATGAAATAAGGTACGTCAATGATGTTCATAATTACCCAACCAGAAATGCAAATGTATGTACTTTTAACAAGACTAATACTGAAAAGTCTGTGTTGTCAAAAGGTTTAAAATTATACAGTGTGGAAATTAAGTAACGCATAAATTTAGTAATTCCGTTGATATTAATTTTTTGGAAAAAATTGCCGGTGTAACACATTAGTTCGATTTTTCAACTATTTGTATAACTTCAAAATAAAAACGAATGTGCCGTCGATAACTTTCCGTCAAACTTAGGCAACTAGATAAATTTTCCCAATTTAATGAATTTTTGTTATTTGAACTTTAAGACTGTTTTTCTCGATTTTTTTCAAATATAACATATTGAAAATTTTATACGGTCAGAACCGGAATAAAAACTACTACCAAAATCAATAATAAAAAATATAGGTTGTCATTTAAAAAAAAGTCGATTACGTCATAACTTAAAAAATAAATGACACAAGAAACTGAAAATAGACTGAAAATATTTACTGAAATTAAAATCGCTATACCCCTTCGAGATTTTTTTCCAAAAAATTAATATCAACGGAATTACTGAATTTATGCGTTACTTAATTTCCACACTGTATAATAACTTACCTGCCACTATTAGAGACTGCCAATATTTAAATAACTTTAAGAGCATTCTATACAAGCACGTGGTAAAAGAATTTTAGTTCATTTAGAATTTAGTTTATTAAATAGTGTTAGTTTAAGTAAATGAAATATTGAAAAAAAAACATGGTAAAATTTGTCGTTCAGTATTTAAATGTATCTCAGTTCTTTCAGATTTCAGTCGAGGTTTTGAGTTGTCAATTGTAAGAGCATTATCACTGTCACTGATACTAAAACTGTTGTCTTCAACACGAACAAATTTTGAGGTTTTTGAGTTGTCAATTGTAAGAGCATTATCACTGTCACTGATACTAAAACTGTTGTCTTTAACACGAACAAATTTTAAGTTCTTATTCGGTAATTTTGTTGAAATTGCATTTACATAAAACCTAAACAGATATACTTTTGTTTCCTGTCAGTCTGAAATCTGTGACGTCACGCGCACACGACCTATAACATTCCATTAAAAAAAAACACAAAGTTAACCAACCACACTACTGTGAGGAATTTATTGCTGAAATGGGTAAATAACAAAAAAGATTAGATATTCTTTTTTGCTAAAAATAGTATAACGTTTTTATTCACTGGTGCAAGATGACTAAAACGTGGTTGCCATAGCAATTATAAAAAAGCATATGTCGTAAGTATCAGACAATCGGGAATGTTTACTCGTACAACATCGAGAGAGCGTCGGAAGTATGAGGTAGTACTTGGTGCGGTGCGGATCGCTGTGTTGAACGTGCAGTGACTGATGTGTCATAGTTAGTGAGATTAATAGAAATTAGTGAATTAGTGTGATAAATTCATGTGCTTAATTAAGTTTGTTATAAAAATATAGTGGTCCCTATACAGAGAACTATTTGTTTTATATTTCAAGAGTATAAGGTTTGCTTGATAATTGTTACCATTTATTATTTCTTTTGTGTACAAGGTGATGGATTACGATGCTTGATTCCTTACCTGGGAAAAAAATGCCAAAATTACACTTGCATTCTTTTTCTGACGAATCCGAATTTGAATACAATTGATCGTCAAATAAAAAAATTACGGCCGAAAAATTGGATAATACAAAATTGACATTCCACTGATTATAAAAAGCGAATCACATACAAACTTTTCACTTCCGGTTTTGTCTTGCGATTTTTTTTACATCATATGTGAAAAATCATGTCGGCCAAATGAGCACCCGCTTCTTTCTAGCAAACGTGTGCTCTTCTCGCGGCGTTTTCCAAGATATCACTCACGATCAGAATTGCAGGTGATATTGTAGTTATCTCGTGCCTGATGTTCTCTTTTAGGGCCTCTATTTGTGGGTTACTGGCGTACACTTTATTCTTGTGATATTCCAGTAGAAAAAGTCTGTGACGGTCAAATTCGGCGAGCGCGGTGGCCATCTTACATCACCATTTTTCGATATGATACCTTAGGAGATTCATTGTTGCTCCAGCTGTATGAGTAGTGGAACCAAAAAATTTTCTTGAACTGTGGGAAAATCTCAAAGATAAAGTGTGTGCCAATAATCCTTAAATAGAGGCCCCAAAAGTGAACATCAGGCACGAGATAACCACAATATCGCCTAAAACTGTGAGATCTCTTGGAAAACGCCAACATGTTTGCGAGCAAGAAGCGAGAGGTTATTTGACTGATATGATTTTTCGAATATGATAAAAAAAAATCCAAGAATTAAGCTCTTATTTGCCCTTTAAATCATTCATTTATCATATTTCGTTTAAATGTTCCAGATCAAACAAACTGTTCAGTTTATTTTGCGCCACTTTGTATAATATACATTATCTTCTTCAAGTCCAAGCCGACAGATATGAAGCATGATAATATCATGCTTCAATTTAATCATAGGCCTTTAAAATTAAATTAGCTCTTGCTCATTATTAAATAATATCGTCAATTTTTCGTCAATTAAAAATGTAGTTCTTATTCTTGCTTTATTTTGTTAAATAACCTAAAAACTAAAAACAATAACTCTTGAAACCCCATATTTTTGAAATCGAAAAAAATTAGTAGAATTTAAATTTCCGTTAAATACGTGGTGTCCCGTTTAAAATAATTATGCCATTTCATTTTTTTTTAAATGATTTTAACGAAATAAAGCCTTGTACAGCGTCTGAGAATGTTCAGCATATATTGCGCCACCCTGTATATGTGAATTTTAAATTACTATATTTCAAGAAAGAAGATATTTATTTATTGATTTATTCATGCAGCAATTATAGGGACAGTTGTTTGTTTACGTCTGTCTATGACATACTCTAAATTTTCGCCAATTAAAAATAAAATTTTTAGGACATGATTTATTTTGCTGAATACCTAAAAGCAATAAACAAAGGAAACTCCATGGAGCTATAATGTGTGAATTGTAATTTGAATATCCTGTACAAAGACAAAATGTCTTTGTTATAATTTATTAATTGTTTTCTATACAAATGTTGTGAGGTTTTCATAACATTTTTGTTGCAATTTATCTCTTTTGGCAATTGATACAATTTACTATTTGGTTTATATACAAATAAGATAAGGTTTTCTTGGCTATTGGATTTCATTTCATTTATATGTATGCCAAATCTAAATCGTTCTTTACTTTGGCATGTGATAAACGCTTAATAACAATAACAATAATATGCTTTATTTGCCCAACAGATAACACCCAATTACAGGACAATTTAAAATACTCTTAAATACTAGGAAACATTTTATAATATTTAGTAACAAATCTTTATATTAAACATAAAGGTACAATAAATGTTGAAGAGACTGAAAATTAAATTTAAAAATAGATAATGAGATAATAGTTAAGAAAAATAAAATAAGAAATAATTATTAAGAAAAATAAAACAAAATAAATAACGACGAAAAAAAATTTATATCTACATAACACGCAAAAGAACAATGAATAAAGGAAACAGTAAGCTAAAATTATATATGTATAGTTTATACGAGCACAATTGAAATCGTATAAAAACTAAAAGCCATCAAAAACAGTCGGCATCTCTTTATAATATATAGAATAAAGAGATGCCGACTGTTTTTGCTGGCTTTTAGTTTTTATACGATTTCAATTGTGCTCGTATAAACTATACTAAAGGTTTGCTTAGTATATTTTACCAGCTGATTTTGTGTGCAAATGGTTAAGGTGCCCGTCGGGAAAAATTTTGCTGATACATACTCTCTCCAAACCTCGTGTATGGCTTCATTGGCCCTAGTCTGACAGCATTTTCCTCTATCATTTTTTTTTGTTTTTGGGGCGTTTTCCCGCTAGATTTTCCGAAACATGTCATTTTGACGACATATAAAAAATGTATAGATACTGTTATTTTTCCAAGTAGAATAGCTTAAAAACGTGAATTGAAACGTGAAAAAATAATTGTCTGACAATAAATGTGGGTCATTGGGCGTGTCCGCTATCTCGAACATGTCGGAAAAACGACTATAAGAAAATTTATTAATAACCAGCTGATTTTCGCTGTATTAATTTATTAAAACATACAAAAACAAGTTTTCATATTGTCTGACGAAAATTATTTTCCGATTTCCCAGTCTGACGCGTCAAAGTTGTCGGTTTCATGACAGCAAAAAATTTATTCATAACCTTCAGACATTGGAAAATTATATGCAGAAAATAGGTATTTAATTTGTGGTATAAGTGTCTGACAAATACAGTGGGGCATAACGAGAGTCTGACAAAAAAATATAATTTTCCAATAGCGGCCGTCGAAATTAGGGCGATAAAAAAATGAAATTTCGTTTAGTCGAGAAGACGGTTAAAAAAGATACGATATTTCAACTTACTTATTTTATAATCTTTATTTTGAATTTTTTGAACTCTTTTAGACTATCTGAATTAGACTTACCCAAGTTTTTTAAGTTCGATAATATTGAAAAATACGTAAAACTTTTTGTAGAAAAAAGTAGCGAAAAATTGTCTTTTAGTACGTTTAAAATCGCTATATCTCCGGTACTACTAGTCCGAAAATTTTCATCCAGGGCCCAAACTATATTGAAAAAATCAGCTTCTTATTTATAAATATAGCCTCAATATAGTGTGGAAATTAAGTAACGCATAAATTCAGTAATTCCGTTGATATTAATTTTTGGAAAAAAATCTCGAAGGGGTATAGCTATTTTAACTTCAGCAAATGTTTTCAGTCCTTTTTCAGTTTCTTATGTCATTTATTTTTTTAAGTTATGACGTCATCGACTTTTTTTTTAAATGACAACCTATATTTTTTATTATTGATTTTGGTAGTAGTTTTTATTCCGGTTCCGACCGTATAAAATTTTCAATATGTCATATTTGAAAAAAAATCGAGAAAAACAGTCTTAAAGTTCAAATAACAAAAATTCATTAAATTGGGAAAATTTATCTAGTTGCCTAAGTTTGACGGAAGGTTATCGATGGTACATTCGTTTTTATTTTGAAATTATACAAATAGTTGAAAAATCGAACTAATGTGATACACCAACATCCAAGCGTAGCTTGACAACCACATAGAAAAACCTTTTTATTTAACATTTCCAGCTAAAAGGCTTTATTTCACCGTCAAACAATTTTTTAATCGTATTATAAATTTTATTTAAAAAATCAAAAAAATTTGTAAAAAAATGTTATGAATAATTTTTTTTGCTGTCATGAAACCGACAACTTTGACGCGTCAGATTGGGAAATCGGAAAATAATTTTCGTCAGACAATATGAAAACTTGTTTTTGTATGTTTTAATAAATTAATACAGCGAAAATCAGCTGGTTATTAATAAATTTTCTTATAGTCGTTTTTCCGACATATTCGAGATAGCGGACACGCCCAATGACCCACATTTATTGTCAGACAATTATTTTTTCACGTTTCAATTCACGTTTTTAAGCTATTCTACTTGGAAAAATAACAGTATCTATACATTTTTTATATGCCGTCAAAATGACATGTTTCGGAAAATCTAGCGGGAAAACGCCAAAAAAAAAAAATTATAGAGGAAAATGCTGTCAGACTAGGTTCAATGAAGCCATACACGAAGTTTGGAGAGAGTATGTATCAGCAAAATTTTTCCCGACGGGCACCTTAACCAAAAGGTTTATCTCACAATGTTGACTTAATTTATTAAAATAATAGCACATACAATGTATTGTTGATTTTAGTAACATATTGGTATTGGCTCTTTAATGTAAAATGGGATTTTGTCGAGAATGCATTCTTGGAGTGAAAAAATTGATTTGTGAAAGAATTTGAGAACAGTCAATTTTATTATGTAATAATTTGTACAGAAAAAGTAGCATAGGGCAAATACGCCGATTCATTACACTTTCAAAATTAAATGTACTTAGAAGATAATTGTTATTTATGCCCCTCTTAGGATATATTCCTGTATCTCTAAATGATAAAAATTCTCTCTCTAACACGCCTTTGTGAACTTGATAGTAAGGGTTCCAGATTATGGATCCGTCCTCAAGTTTTGATCGTATATAAGAATAATATAATGATTTTAAACAATATAAATTAGTAAATGATTTATAGTTTCTCATGATAAATCCTAACATTTTGGTTGCCTCTCTAGATTTAATATGTATATATTCGACAAAACTCGGTTCAGAATCAAAATATATACGTAAATCTTTAATTGTTTGTATGCGCCCTAAAACAGTGTCATTAATGCTGTAGTTGTAGTTAAAGCAATTTTTCTTTTTTTGCGTAAAACACTACTTTACATTTAGCAGCATTGATACCAACTTTGTTCAGGTCGCACCACTTGCTGACTATATTAAGGTTTTCTTGAAAATATATACAATCGTTTACGGAATATATGCTCTTAAATATTTTTAAATCATCTGCATAAATAATAGAAATAGTAAAGGCCCAAGGTTAGAACCTTGCGACAGTACGGAAGTGGCTAAATATATTGATTTATAGCCATTGTAGAATATAAATTGTTGTCTGCCTGTTAGATATGATTGAAAGTAATTTAATAGATTTAAATTACATCCATGCTTTGTTAATTTTTGTAAGAGTAATTGATGGTCGATGCGATCAAAGACTTTGGTAAAATCGGTATACAAAGCGTCTACCTGTCATCGTTCATCTAGAATATTAGAAACTGTTTGACTGAATATTATTATGTTCGTAGTAGTTGACCTGTTAGATACAAGGCCATGCTGATCTATTGATAATATGTTTTTACTGGACATATAGATGTGTGTATAAAATGATTTCAAGAACTTTAGCAAAATTACACAAAACAGAAATTTGTCTGTAATACCTTATCTGACGTATCGCCTGCTTTAATAATCGGAAACGCCTTTGCCACCTTCCATCGATTGGGAAAAATTGATGTTTTTATTGGAAGAAAAACATTGTTCATTTCAATTCATCCCTTACACCATAAATCAATATTAATTTTAGTAATTTTCATATTTCTGCAAGACAGTAGGGTGTTTCAAAGTTAAGGGTACATATATAAACTGTGGATAGAAGGCACTTTGGTGGTTCCAAATTACTCATCATTCGTGAGTTCATTGTCCTTTGTTAATGAGATACAGGACGTTTTAATGGTTTTGGTTAAATCTTCCTTTAGCCACAACTTTTGACCCACCCTGCATAATCGGTTTATACTTATTACATATATTTTTCTTGACAAAACTTCATAAATACCAAAATCAAAGTCCGGTTTAAAAAACAACACCCTGTATAGCATAATTTTGAAAGTCTATTTAGAGATTTGAAAAGATCATAAAAAATAAGCCAAATCAACCAATTATACAAGGTGCTTTACAATGTATGACCAAAGAAAGGTTTGGCCAAAATCAATAAAACGTCCTGTATGTCAGTAACGAAGGACTCGTTAATGATGGGTAGTGTGGAAGAACCAAAGTGCCTTCTACAGTTAACGTATGTACATTTAACTTTGAAACGTCCTGTATATGAGTGTATATAGTCGTATTATTTAATGTTACATACATTTTTGTCATGATGTATCCTACTTATCATCACCATACAAGGGATTTACCGATCGGTTCCCAGGGATGGCTTTTACAGATATAATATAATATATTGCAAACGTGGTCATGCAACACAAATATTAATAGACACATTTCCTCAGAAAACCATAAACGGAGCGTAGGTGGCTTTACTTACAGTCACATGCAACGTCATTTTAACTTAGATTTAGTGGAGTTTATGATAAGATGGAACATACCGTGGTAGAAACTAGACAATCCAATTTTTAGACAATTTTTGGAAAAATGTATTACTGGCAAATATAGCAATGTTAACGTGCCTTCGGGGTCTACACTAAGAAAAAAATATTTATCAACGGAGTGTGAAAATAGACAGAAAATTTCTTCTGAGCTTAATGGGAAGTACATCAGGCTTGGCGTGGACGAAATCACTAATGCTTGTGTGTTTAAGGTAGTGAATGTTTTAGTGGGTGCATTGGAGGAAAATTGTTCAATGAGCGGGCACTTGATTGCCTCTAAAGTTTTAGAAGCTACAAATTCTCGCACTATAGCGGAAGTAGTGAATTCAAGACTACAAGAGTTTTGGGTTGACCAATATGCAGAAAATAAGGGCAAGTCTTATTATTTCTTACCGATGGAGTGAATTATATGAAAGTTGCTGGAAGAATTTTGAAGGAAACAAATCAGAATATACTTCATGTAACATGTTAAGCACATGAGCTTCATAGGATTGCCGAAGCTATTAGGAGGTGCTACCTAATGTTGATAATTTGATATCCAGTATAAAGTTTTTTTAAAGCACCAAGTCGTGTACGGTTATTTCATGAAACTCTACCAAATACTCCATTACCCCCACAGCCTATTATAACACGATGGGGAACTTGGCTACAGGCAGCATCGTACTATTACTGTCATTTTGAAAATGTAAAATCCCTAATACAGCAGTTAAATCCAAATGACGCAGTTGCTATTTCACAGGCGCAACAGGCATTAATGAATCCAGCTGTTCAAGAAAATCTGGAGACCATACACGGAAGTTTGTCACGAATTCCTCTAGCCATACGGGACCTTCAGTATCAGCCAACATCAGACTTTACTACAGTTAATGCAATAAACGTTGTGTTCGATCCTCAACAATATATTTTTTAATTACAGGGAGAAATTGCTGCGAGGGTGCAAACAAAATTCCAAACTGTTTAAAAAAAATCCCAGATTTGTTACGATGAAAGGTGTAATAGACCTTTTAAATGGTAAAGAAATAGACCTTGCTACACCGGACATGAATGTGGTGACTTTGCGAAAGTTTACATATTTTAAGTATGCTCCAGTTACATCTGTCGACGTCGAGCGGTCGTTCTCGCAATATAAATAGATTTTCAACGAAAGGCGCCGAAGTTTAACATTTAGATCAGATATTAATAATACATTTTTATTCTTGTAACCGGCAATGAAAAATACTTGTGTGTGTGTAGTTTCCTATTAAGTACATCCCCCTATACCTCCAGTTCTCTTTAAGTGAATGTTTATGATAAATAAACTTTATGAACTTTGGATAATCCGGAATTCGCTAAAAAAAAAATTTAAGTTAAGATATCGTTTCATATATGTATGCAAATCTGACACATAACCACCTAAAGCCAACCCTGGTTTTACGTCATATCCGATTGGTAAATCCTACCTCTGATCATCACGATTTCGTTCAGATGGATTAAAGCAGGTATAGTATTAGCATCTTTTGTTTTTACAATGCTAGAAGTTCCACTGTGAACTCAGATTCACAAGGGAGCACACCAATTATGGGGACAGAACAGGTTGGATAAAAACTTGGAGCTCGTATCAAAGCTCTCGACTGAGGAAAAATTGAGGAGCCCAAGGCGCATGAAGCGTCATAGAATATATTTATTGAAACCATTTTAATAATTCATTGTTTATCTATATTTAAAAGATACAAAATTCAGTAAATATTCCTAAAAATACAGTTTTGGAAAATGCACAACTAAATTTAGACGTTATACTGATTTCCTCTCAACAATCCTCGTAAGATAAAGATGAATAAAAACATTCCAATTTTATATTAAAATCAGAGTAATGTTTATTGTATACAACACACTGATGAGTTTGATGGTATGGGATTATTTTTTATCTGCTCGGGTGTAGTAGGCGTCAGTTCTGCTTTAATAACAGTTGCTTGTTTCTCCCTCTCTATTCTACTCAAAGGTATACCAAAATGTCTAGCTATCAAGTCTGTTAAACATGTATTTACCTAAAAAAAAAAAAAAATACATTCTGTTAATATGACTACAGAAACTTTTTTTTTTTGAAAATTACACAAGTCGGCTGGCTGGACATACCGAAAATGCAAGAAGTTAAAAAAAAAGTTGAGTCAACGTTTTTCTAAAAAAAATTGTCAGCTTGCATGCTTTAGTGTATCTTACCTAAAAATATTTGCCTACATAAATTGGTAAAAGGGGTTTTTTGATGAAGGAGAGTAAGAATATTTTTTCTTCAACACTATTTTGTAAAAATTGACCCCCTTTTTTAATAACATGCACGCCTCTGACAGTATTCAAGTTTCAAGTTAGGCAGATGTCAATATGCCTGTATGTCGCATAAATTTGTAACTAATCCGTCCAAAAATAGCTGAGGCACATGAAAAGTGAAACACACTGTATATAAAAAACTTAAAAACTTACGTTTTCCCCTGTTTTGGCAGATACTAAGAAATTAAATAATCCGAATTCGCCAACGAAACGTTGAGTTTTGTCCAAACGTACTGCTCTTTTATGTTCTAAATCACCTAAAAATGTCAATGAAAAGTTTATAGTTGGTTCTCTCAAATTAACTATTACTTACATTTATTGCCAAAAATTGCTACAAACATTGGTTTTTCCATAAATTTTGTGATCGAGTCTATCCAGGACAACATGCTCTCAAAACTATCAGAGTTTGTTATATCATAAACCAATATTATCATCTAAAAAAATATGTTTAAATCGTTTTGAAAAATAATGTAAAACAAATATGCAGGTTGGGCAATAGTGCGTCGGACCTAGATATCTCGAGTTCTACGATAGCTAGAAATTTTTAAAAAAAATTGCGAGTAAACTAGATAAAAAAGTCTATAACTGGAAATTATTTCCGAACATACAGGGCGAGCCAAGACGAAATTACAGGACCAAGTGCCCTTTTTTTAAATGGAATGCTATGTATATCAGTACATTTTTTGAAGCCTCTTTCTAGGCTCTATTCATTCCTATATTATTATTGGCTATCTCCCAACTATTTTAATGTAATGAATTTTTTTGTTGCAATAATGCCATCTGCAGATGGATATTAAAAAAATCACCACAGTCACAATTATGGGTTTTAAGAAAAAACTTATGTGAATACCAGTTACGAGACATCTAATTAATGTTTTTGAATCATTTTCATTTCCTAAAAATGTACAGGGTGGCCAAAAATTAGTATTCAATTAAGAACTTTTTAAATTGAATTTTCTCAATTTTTTCAAATGGAACACCCTGTATATTTTTCAACGATGTGATGTAAAAATGAAAAAACGAACATTTTTTGTAAGTACTTCCCTATGGCTAATTGCAACCATTTTCGTTTTATTGAGCAATAATTACAACATTCAAAAATAAACTTAAAAAAAGAGGTTTCTTCAAATAACAGTAGAAAAAATTATAAAAAAATGTTCCACATGTTGGCCATTTTGATTGACACACATCTCTATGCGCTTTTGAAATGAGGTTCCCACTGTTCCTAAAACTGTTGGTGTGATAGATCTAAAGGCAGTTATTATTCTTTCCTTCATATTTTTGTACTGTTGTTGGTGTGTCTCTATAAACAATTTCCTTCACGTATCCCCATAAAAAGAAATCCATTTTTGTAAGATCTGGGGATCTAGCAGGCCATTTAGTGGGTCCATTTCTTCCAATCCATTGATGAGGGTAGGTATTATTTAAGTGGTCTCTAACTGCATTTAAATAATGTGGTGGAGCACCATCTTGCTGAAACCACATCCTATTTCGAATTCTTCCAGGGAGATTTACCAATAATTGTGGCAGATAGTTTTCTAAAAAATGAAGATAAATAGCTCCAGTCAATGTACCATCAAAGAAATGTGGCCCTATTACATGTTCTCCAATAATTCCTCCCCAAACGTTTATAAACCATCTGTGTTGGTTATCAACTTGCATAAAAAAGTGAGGATTTTCCGAAGCATAATAATGGAAATTGTGTCTATTAACAAATCCATTTTTATGAAAAGTTACCTCATCAGTGAATAAAACATTATTGAAGAAGTTGACATCAACTTGTATTGTACCTCTGGCCCAATTACAAAATTGTAGGCGCTTTTGAAAATCAACTTATTTGTTTTTAAGATTCGACCCACAGACCGTCTACTTATTCCTACTAATGAGGAAACTTCTCTTTGACTAACATGGGGATTAGAACCGTTGCCAGCACCACAGAAAACTCATTTTCTTCCGTTCACAACACGTTTTATTCTTTCACTTTTTTTATATTCGACATTTCCAGTTTCCATAAATCTATCGAGAAGGTTTTGGAAGCTCATAACATCAGGAAGCCTTCTTTCAGGATAACGTTGGTGATAAATTCTATTGGCAAGTAAACAATTTCTGTCTGACTCGCCCAAAACAAAAGTCATGTCTACAAGTTCCGCTTTATTAAAATTCATATTGTAAAATTCCAAATATTTTAAATTCAATACAAATTGTAACTAACGACCGATAAGTGTGATAAATGCTCCTTTGTACACGACAATTTATACCAAACTGAGGTTTTATTGCTTGTCGAATAACTTAAAACAGCAAAAAAATTTACAAAAAAAACATTACAGTAAAGGACTGGTTAAATACTATTTACTCGTTACAATGGAAATGGTCCCAATAAATGGCCTCATTTCAAAATTGCACAAAGACGTGTGTCAATCAAAATGGGCAACACGTCGAACACCTATTATAAATTTTTCTAATGAATTATTTGAGGGAACCTCTTTTTTGTAAGTTTATTCTTGAATTTGACACTTATTTATTTATAAAACGAAAATGGTTGCAATTAGCCATATGGAAAGTACTTACAAAAAAATATTCGTTTTTCATTTCTACATCACATCGTCGAAAAATATATAGGGTGTTTCATTTGAAAAAATTGAGAAAATTCAATTTCAAGTTCTTAATTGAAAAATAAACACTTATTTATTTATAAAACGAAAATGGTTGCAATTAGCCATAGGGAAGTACTACAAAAAATGTTCGTTTTTCATTTTTACATCACACCGTAGAAAAATATACAGGGTGTTCCATTTGAAAAAAATTGAGAAAATTCAATTTAAAAAGTTCTTAACTGAATACTAATTTTTGGCCACCCTGTACATTTTTAAGAAATGAAAATGATTCGAAAACATTAATTATATGTCTCGTAACTGGGATTCACATAAGTTTTTCTTAAAACCCATAATTGTGACTGTGGTGAGTTTTTTAATATCCATCTGCAGATGGCATTTTTTCAACAAAAAAAATTCATTACATCAAAGTGGTTGGGAGATAGCCAATAATAATATAGGAATGAATAGAGCCCAGAAAGAGGCTTCAAAAAATGTACTGATATACATAGCATTCCATTTAAAAATAAGGCACTTGGTCCTGTAATTTCGTCTTGGCTCGCCCTGTATGTTCGAAAATAATTTCCAGTTATAGACTTTTTTATCTAGTTTACTTGCAATTTTTTAAAAAATTTCTAGCTATCGTAGAACTCGAGATATCGAGGTCCGACGCACTACTGCCCCAGCTTGTATAATAGCAAGTTGCTAAAATAAACTCCAAACTCTTTTATACATGTGAATTTCCCAAGTCAGCGTTGTAAAATATCATTTATAATATATTCTGTCCTTTTGTAATTATAAACAATAAATACTGCATCATTATTATTATTATGTGTACAATCCTTGTTGCTTTGTGGAAATGAACCAGATTTAATTATCAACCGACCTGTCATTGGAGATGAAACGTGAATTCATTATTATGATCCCAAATCGAAATAAATATAATGAAATATATTTAAAACCTGAAGTTCTGTCAGCAAAAAAGGCCTTAGATGATTTAAATAATATAGTAAAGTTAAACTTGCCAAACAGTGATCTTACTAAACAGGAATTCAAACAGAAAAAATTTGAGTATGAACAACTCATAATAAAACTAAAGAAGGAGCAAGCGAATATAGATATTTTAAATTCCAACAACAGACAAAAGACTATCTGGAGTATGATTAATAAAAATTTAGGTAACAATAAGTATAAAAAAGAGGTAAATTCAATAACACCAGATAGCTATAATGAATTCTTTGTACAAGTGGCTGACAACCTATTAGAAAATATGCCTAAACCCAACGTAACTCACACAGAATACTTAAAGAAAATGACATCGAAAAATCTATCTATACATATGTATCCAACTTTAGAAACAGAAGTGCAACAAGTAATTAAATCATTAAAAAATTCAAATGCTACAGATATATATGATCACTCTGTATATATATTCAAAGAAAATCTCCTATCTCTAAGTGCACCAATAACATTCATTGTGAACCTCATAATAAAATCAGGTGTGTTCCCTGATAAATTAAAATTGGCTAAAATCATACCTATATTTAAATCCGGTGATATGGACGACATCTCAAATTATAGACCAATAGCACTACTCCCTATTCTAGCCAAGATAATTGAAAAAATCATTGCCATTAGAATTGTTAACTATTTTGAGAACAATAAAATGTTTTCAGAAGAGCAGTTTGGTTTTAGGAAAGGTAAAAGTACGTCAGATGCCATATTTGATTTGGTCAATTATATTGGTGAGGGACTTGAGAACAAAACGGCAACTCTTGTTACTTTTCTAGATTTAAGCAAAGCCTTTGACTGTGTCTCAAAAGAAATTTTGCTAGATAAATTAGCTTTTTATGGCTTCGGGGGTATATCATTGAAATTAATGAGATCATATCTATCAGATAGAAAGCAATGTACCAGCTGCAAAAATAAATTAAGCGTCTTATTACCCATTGAGCATGGCGTTCCGCAGGGTAGTACTCTAGGCCCATTGCTATTTCTAATATACGTAAATGATTTACCAAAAGTCTCTTTATTGTATAATATCTTATTTGCAGATGACACAACCTTTGCAAAACATATAAAGTTGGATGCTGTTGAAAAAAGAACAGATCTCGTTGATGAAATTATTGACATATCATCTGATTGGCTTAATGCCAATAAGCTATGTTTGAACAAAAATAAAACAGAATCGCTATTAATCTCTACAAAACCAGCTGTCATAGAAAATGTCAAATTCTTGGGTCTTACTATGGATAATGGCTTAACGTGGTATGATCACATTACAAAACTGTCAGCTAGACTCTCAAAACAAGTTTTTGCCATAAGACAGATAAAAAATAAACTTAATTTAAAAGCGGCCATTATGACATATCATGCAGTATTTCATAGTATTATGACATACGGCCTGATTAACTGGGGAACTTCTAATAACGTTCAACAAGTTTTTGTCATTCAAAAACGAGCAATCCGAGTGTTAGCGGGAATAAACCAAATGGATAGCTGTAAACCATGGTTTATTGAATTTAGGATAATGACCCTACCATCATCAATAATTTATTGCCATCTAGTTCACATAAGGGAACATTTAAATAATTATAATACAAATTGTTATAACCATTCATATAACACTCGCACCAGGAATGAACTACGGACACCACAACAAAGGCTAAGTTATACAAAACGGAATAATTTTGCAATTGCCTTGTTTAATTCTCTTCCGCAAATAATAAAACAAGCTCCTATGAATACTTTTAAAAGCATATTAAAAAATCATTTACTGAACAATGCATATTATAACATATCTGATTTCAATTTTGTTATTAATTAGCCACTTGCTGTCTACGTATGGAATAGGTTGTGAATACTACTAACTATGTATCAATGTATTAATGTAAACATATAAGTTTAACTGTGAATTTGTGTATGTATATGTATGTATGTGTATGTATGTGTGTATATATGTGTATATATGTATATATGTATATATATATGTATATATATGTATATGTGTATATATGTGTATATATGTGTGTATGTATGTGTGTGTATATGTGTATGTATATATATGTATATATGTGTGTGTATATATGTACACATTATGTGTTCTTTTTGTTTTACACTGTGAATTGTATCATACATTTTTATATTTTATATACTATTGTATTTGACATGTCCAATCACCACGGTGAATTTGTGACCAATAAAATAAATAAATAAATAAAATAAATAAAACAAGAGCCGACATGGTGATATATCAAAGGCTACAGCACTTTCATGAAGTTTAAGGTCACCCCTTCTGCATGAAAAATAATGGCAACCATTTTTGGGGACTGTCAGGGAATTTTGTATATTGATTATCTGAATAAGGGTAGTATAGTAACGGGAGAATATTATTTAAGCTTAATGCATTATCTCAGAGATTCCGTTAAAGTGAAAAGACGCGGATAACTGTCTCGAGGTTATACAAAAACTGCTGTTTGCTGATTGTGGCTTTGTCGAAATTGAACACCCACCTTATAGTCCAGATTTTGCACCCAGTGACTACCTTTTGTTTCTGAATCTTGAAAGAACACTTAGGGGAACAATATTCAGGGACAATGATGAACTTATTTCAGCTGTTGAGGGCCATTTTGTGGAGAAACCAAATGATTATTTTAACAATGGATTCAGGATGTTACTGAAACGGTGTATATCTGTATTCAAAATCAAGGGAACTATATTGAAAAATAAATTGTCATGCTCAGTCCGAGAATATAAAAACGACCTTCGTAAAGTTGTTTGGGTTTAGAACAAATTACTATATACCATGATGTTTTAAAAATTAGATCACAAAAAAATGTGCCAATAATGGCTTAAAGACAGTTTTTGCATACATACATACATTAGAATTGAAGAGGTAGTTTTCCAACATATGCCCATTTAACTCCAATCCTCCTATATCAGTGATTCTAACGGATATATCCTTTCGTCCTGGTAGTGCCAATCTCTTTATGTAGAAATCTGCCCCTACAGTTTGATTATATTGTCTTGTAAACTCATCGTAACAAAATCGTCTTATTATACTAGTCTAAAACATTAACACGATGACTTTAAACAAAAAGTATTCAAATGTAATTTTGAATTATAAAAAAAATGTATATTTCTTTATTTTCCACCCAAAATCTTTTATAAAACTCCCTTTTAAATTTTATTAAAGTCGGTTTTAAACAAACATACTTACTTTTCCTACATTAGGTTCGCCGACAAATACCAATTTCAAATGTTTTTCAATAGATTCTTCCTCAGAATCCGACATGTTTCACTCAAGTATTAGAAATATTCATTACTTTATAATTTTAAATTCGACTATAAAACATCTCCATACTACATTCAAATTGGATAAAGCTCAATTACCATATGAATAAGCTAAAACCCAAAGTGCTTTTTAAAATTCCTCCAGTAAAAATAAAACGCAGTACAAGAAATAAAAATCATACATGTTATACATATTTATTGAATTCTCTCTTGGTTGGCTTGGTGATAGGTATTAGTATAAAAGAGGAGAAAACTCAGGAAGACAACACAGTAGTTCAAGTCACATCGTAAGAAAATGTCTAAAAATATATTATTTTATGTTTCATTTTTAGTTATTCTTGGCGAGATCTTTGTTAATGGTTGCTTAATAACTAACTGTCCTAGAGGGGGTAAGAGAAGTGGAAAGTTCGGCCTCTTAGAATCAAGTATGAAACAGGTAAGTCGTAAACCAAATTATCAGATTAACTATAAGCTATAAAATATGGCTTAGCCATAACATTAAAAGGTTACATATATGGTAAATGTGTGATATAAACTAATGAATTTTAGTGTGTGTCATGTGGGCCAAACCACAGTGGACAATGTTTCGGACCAAATATATGTTGTGGACCTTTCGGATGTCTGATGGGTACTCCAGAAACAATAAGGTGCCAACGAGAAGGATTCTTTCATGAAAGAGAACCCTGCATAGCTGGAAGTGCACCGTGTCGGAAAAATACAGGGCGATGTGCTATGGATGGCATTTGCTGTAGTCAAGGTAATGCTGCAAGACAATCATATTCTACCCACTATGATTTAAAATCGAAAACTTACCAATCCTTATATAGGGTATTCTGAAATTAGAGTGCAATAATTCAACACGGTTTGGAACGCATGAATAAATGTTTGAAACGGTTTTACGTAATTAGATATTAAATTTAATAGATATCCGATGTACCAAAATTTATAAGTCTATCTTCACTTGTTTTGTAGACATTTAAAGAAAGCCATTGGCAGGGTTCCCTCTTTAGGGACCTGTAGCTCTCTGTAGCTTTCGACCCATTTTTATAAAAACTTTCTTCTAATTTTTGATCATAGAATGCGCTGGTGAATTATTGCATGCTAATTTCTACATGCTGTATATCTAACTGTTAATTTTATTGTCATTTTTAAAAAAATTTCTAGATTCCTGCCACACAGATAAACAATGTGTATTAGAAGACAAAGCCAAACCTTTCTCTGACAACTTACTGGGAATGGATCTCTATAATATAATGAATACTTACCCTGCAGAAATTGTCGTGGGAAAAATAATCAATATATTTATAGAACACTTAAAAAAATTAATCAAAAACACCTTATTATTTGAACATTATTTTTGTGATGAACAGCAAATAAATATTTCTGTAAATTAAAAAGTGTTCTTACTTACCTTAAAAAAATTATAAAATTACATTTATTTCTATATGTCCGGAAAATATTTTGGTGCACATGTAATAACTTTGCAATTTAATCATAGTTACCTAGGCGATAAAAAAAAATGAATACAAACATAACCGCATACCTGCACAATTAACTATAATCAACCATAATCATTATAAAAAAATGTATCGCGATCAGGGCTGCCAGTAATATGAAAATAAACATTTTAAAAATAAAATTACTAAATTTTACATTTAAGAATAATAAGATAAGAATTTATGAATGGGGGAAAGTTATATGCTAGTGCACATTTAATGTGATTTTTCTGTTATATAAAACCACGAATATAGTGATAGTACTATGAAATTCTGCGTCAAATTGTGGAGCCTGAAAGAGCTAAATTTATCTTAAAAATGCTATATAGCTATAGAATATTATGGATTTTATGTAATTATGTATGCTGTTCATTTATTTTATATTTGTCGTATATTATTATTTAGTTTATGAATGTTGAAACACCATTTTTTGATAATATTGGTAATGTTGATTAAAATAATAAATTTAAATTCATCAGTAAAACTATATTATAAATAATTTCAAATAAATATTGACTCACTCCTTCGAAGGGCATTTTGAGCATCCATAGTCATGGCATCGGCTTCATCTAGAATGATTAACTTAAATCCAGACTTGAAAATCGTTCTAGTGCTGGCGAATGTTAATATTTGGCCACGAACAATACCTATTCCTCTATCATCAGATGCATTTAGTTCCAAGACCTACAATACAAGTGCATTACGATAATATAGAATGTATACTACATGATAACGCACCATTGAAGAAAACTGTGTTGGAGTGTAAAGCTGACGAGCACAGGCCAGAATAGTGCTAGTTTTTCCTGTACCCGGAGGCCCATAAAATAGTAAATGAGGAACCTGGTCTTCTTTAATAAATTTACTAACTAAAATGTTAATGTTATATACCACTAAATCATCGCAAACAGTGATAACTTACCTGTTTTTATAATGTCTTCATGCGATACAAGATCATCTAAAGTATTAGGCCGGTATTTTTCAACCCTAAAACATATATTAGAACAATATCTGTAATCACACTTTTATATATAATCTTTACCATGGTAAATTAATCCTTTGCTCAACTTTTGATACCATCGCTTCTTTTGTGAAATTAGCACACACAATAACAAATTAAACAAATTAATTTATTTTATATACGAATCTAACAGGTTATGTACAAATATTGACAACTTTAAAACGCGGGAAATAATTAGAACAAATTAAGTTGGCTACATTGGTATAGAAAAAAATCAGGCTTTCGAAAAATGGTAACCGTTCGCAAGATTTAACTAAAGCAAAGAATAATTGACTATTACTATAGTCGTCCCCACAGAGAACTTCAGTCTGTGGTCGTCCCTATTTTTATCAATCCTGCTAATGATCTCACAAACTTACTATCGTTATTCGATACGCTATTTTCCTATTTGAATCTTTCACAACAGAGTATCTACAGATTGTAATGTTTTACGTATCAACTGTTAAATTTATTAGCAGTAAGAAGTATTTTTTGGGTTAAATAAAATAGCAACACACTTGGAACAAGAAAATGTTTTTTTTATTTCACAGTAGGTTTAGTTACATTGCATTCTTACTGTTTGCAACCTTTTATGCAAGTGGCGCCATCTATCTTATGATAGAGATAATACCTACTACCCAGTATTAAGTTCATTCCTTCGGTGTTTATGATCGAAGGTTCATTCCAATACAGGTTACATTTTAACATCAACCACAATTATTATTTTTTTATTTTATTTGAAATTTATATATTCAATGCCCATCGCAAAAAAAATAAAAATATTTGAAATATCTTAGTTGGGAGCTCATCTGCGCATGACGAGTAAACTTTAACGTGTTCATCGAGGTGGTTAAAATAGTGTGCACTTGGAGTGTTACACCGACATTAATATTTACCCAGTTAAAAATTATACCACTTTTCGAACGGCTAGTGTGCACCACAGAACAGAAAAAGGCGCATATGGCATGGCGCTGGGATTAGAAAAGTAAAAATCAGTTGATTTTTGGGCTTCTTTAAATTTGTTTTTGTGGCTTTTCGCGTGCAGGAATAGTAATAAAATTAAAATTGTCAATCGAATGAAAATCAATTGACTATAATCATTAGTTATAACTTCACAGCATCTTACGACTAGATTTGAACTTCATTTACAGGACGGAAACAAAGTATTTGATTCTTCCTCATAAATCCAAATAAATTTTAATATAGTAAAAACACAAATCTTCCTTGCCATTACAATTAAGTAACAGAACCATATATTTTGGCACCAAAATCCTGCGATACATAATCTTTTGCTTTTTTTTTTTATTAATTAGCACTTCGACTTTATTCTCCATTTTTATTCATAATTTAATAAATGTTTTGAAGTGAAATGAAAAATATTAGATTATGAAAACATATTTATTAAATAAAATATACAAAAAAATCACCAATTATCAATTTCTATATCTTGCACAATATCTTTCTCACCTCCATCGTCAACTGGCCCACTTTCATCCACAAACTTCTTATTGACATTTTTACCACCCCGTTTACCTCTTCTTGGTTTTTCATTTATATTTTCACCTTCTTCATCCTCCGAATCGCTTGGGAATAGCTCAACTTTTTCCCCCGATTCTTTATTTATAACCCTCTTAACTTTTTTAATTGTAGGTAGTTTATAATCTCCTAATTCTTCATTATTTGTTAATTGTTTGTTCTTCTTTATGGTTCTAAGTTTACTCCAACTTTCGAAATAAGTCGATAAAGGAGTGCCCTTATTTTTTATCTGGGCTTCCCATCCCTCAATTTGCTTGAAATTGGTGATGTTAAATGTCACCTTAGCTCGCTCGTTTTCAATAAATTCGCAGTTTTGTTGGATTTTTTCCAAAATCTGTTTTAGTTTTCTGTTGTAGTTTGCATTTTTGCACTTTTTTAGGAACTGTTTAATCTAAAATGAAAAAATATAAGAAGTTTTAGTTATATTTTATATACGGATAATAATTAACAGAAATATTTGTTTTAAATTATCAAAACTTAACATCAGTATCTATCTCCTTATCTATAATTATTGTTTCGCTATATAAACTGAATATTTCACTGTGAACTAGATATATAGAATTAAAAATAAATAATTTCTCACCTGTATGGTACAAATAAGACTCAGATCTGGAAACGCTATACTATGTGACTGTGCCGTTAAAGATTCCAGTAACTGTCCATAAATGGTTTCGATAACTGTATCTTTAAAAACATTTTCTTGCAGTTGAGATTTTGATACCCTTAACAAACAAGTAAAATGTAGAGGTTTCATGGATACTCTCTGATGTTTTTTGTTAAAATCATAAGTTGTTAACACCTGGAAAAGATATACAGATTACAGCTGATTTTTAATTAAATCCTTTGAGCAAAAAACAACTCATACATTCTCCACGTTCTCCATTAAAAGGACGAATTTTTCTAATAGAAACATGGCATAACATAATTTCATTTTTATTTTTAGTTGTTACATTAACATTCATTTTCATAATTTTATTTTCAAATAACGGCAAAATTTTTATTGTTTCAATCACTTTGCTCGATTATAATTTTACTAGTGTATAAAAATTATACATGACAAGTTTCATCATAAAATTGTTTATTCCAGAAATAAATTTATTTGCACTTACCTCCAATAAAAATGGCAAAACAGGTACGAACACTCCAGTTTCCTTCGTCAAGTCCATTAAAATTTGCACTACATGGAATCGTAACGGGTAATACTCAGCAGTCGGGACCAATTTTATAGTCCCCAAGCAAACCTGCACAAATGGGTACACCAGCTGTTGCATAGTAGTCTTATTGTAAGTTACAGTTAATAAAGGACCCCACAACCTTAACGAATTAACAAATTGCCAGTTATAAACAGCTTGGATATTTTCTTTCTTGTTCATTGTTATTGCATTTCTTAAGTGAATAGCCAATTGTCGAATATACAGAAATACATGCTGGTATGACACACTTGTGTCTAAAGCGAACATTTCTATTAGGGAACGTCTCATAAAGTTAATCGCTGCTAACCCATTGAAACTAACAAATTTTGAGTTTTTAACATACGTTATGTACATTGATTTCAAGACAGTATCCAAAACACCAGCTCGTTGGGTGTTTGTTATTCGCAAGATGCAGAAGAAAGCGACAACACGAACAGCATCATCGGCTGTCCCCCACAGCGTTATTAATCTCTTGATTAAGGACTTTGTTATGTTTGGGTACGACACAAGCAATGTTGCCATGTAGTGCAAATGTTTCAAAAGGATGGTTTGGATGTTTGCAGAAGTAACACCTAATAAGAGCTGAAAAGTATTTTTGATTTGAAAAAATGAAAAAAGCTTCCTCAGTGATTTAACTTACTTGTAATAAGTCAGTGAAGTATCCTTTTAAAATCCGTTTTATTTTTATGAATTTTTTGCATTTATGTGGTGGTTGCTTTGAACCCTGTTGTAGCCCCAAAAATCTTCTAATGGCGGGGCCTAGTTCAAGCACACACAGTTGTATAACTCCGTTAAACACAGCAGATCCTAAAATCAAGTAATCTTCATGAGTACTAAACTGATGTGCTTAAATTATTACTTTATAGAATTTCAAAAATAGTTTTACTATAAACATATTGATTAGTTTTACCTTCAACTCTAAAATGAGAAGGTTCTTTATCTTCGTCCTGATTCGCAATCCTAAATAGCGCAGCATGAAAAGCTTGAGTTAAATCAATTATAGTCTTATTACTTTTATCTGTGTGTATGTCAGACTGCCACTTTTTAAGCATTCTGAGAGTAATAACTCTGTTGTCCTTTGGTTTATTATTTTCATCATCATCCTTAAGGAAACATTATTAAAATTAAAATGTAAAATAAAATTTTATTCAATAAATCATTTACCTCGAAATCACTTTCATCACTTGCTACTTCTAAATTTCCACTTGGTTTGTGTACTTGGGATTTTTCGTTGTCATCCTCTTCATCTTCCTCCTCATCGGACAAATTAAAATTCAGTAATTTATTATCATTGTCTTGTAAAAATTTATAAAACTCTGGGTCACTTTTTTTAAGTTTTTCCAGATCCCTCTTGTGTTTGTCAGCTTCATCTTCTCTTTCGTCCATTTCCTCATCTGACCCTTGTTCTATGTCTGAATCTACTTCATCATGATTATCTACATTGTTCATAGAACTGTTTAGAATTGCATCCTCTGATAATTCTTCAGAATCACTATTACTATCGTCTAAGCCCTTATTAAAAAATTCATCAACAGACATTGTACTAAAGTCATGCTTTGCAATCTTTTTCACCTTTAAATGTTTCGAACTTTTTTGTTGGATTCCATTTGTATTTGATTTTAATACTTTCTTTTTCTGCTTACCACTAGATACTTGTTTCCTTTTTACCTTGGCCATTTAATCACAATAAAATGTTCATTTGCTTAACTTATTATAATAGGTAATCAAAATCGTACAGCACGTGAAATAAACATGAAAGCATAATAATAGGTTAAATTAGAATAGTTTATTACTTCCTCTTCTTCTTTACGAGAATCATGAGATCAATGGTGGGTCATTTATTTAACTCTAACTTACCTCTAATGAGAACATTTAGTACCTATTTTCAATTTAGTCTCTTATTATTTCTGGAAATTTGAAACATGTCTGAACCTAAAACGCAGATTTTTTAAAATAATCTAATCAGAAAATAATTTTATGATAGTGTATATTAGCATGCATCATAATTCCGTATATTATTGTTCAAAATGTATTTAGTTTTTTATTATTCGGTGCATATTCTTAGATATTTGAACTTACATTAACCTATTAGAGTAATTTATTATTAATTAAAATTAATCCACTATGATACAAAGCGTAAACGAATAAAAATATATAGCTAGCAAGAGTTCATTTACGAAGTAAAAAAGTAGACAAAATCTTTTCTTCACTTGTTCAGAAGAGTATTATTATTATTACTATTATTATTATTAAATTGTCTTGTCAGATATCTCTTCTAAGCTGCCATCTAATCTAAATTACTGGAAAAGTTGTAGTCACAAAAGTGTAAGTAAATTTAATTGACTCGTAGCTATTTAGCAATTGCAGCAATTTCTCAAAACGTAAAAAGTTTTTCATTAGTTCCATTTTGCGATTAAGCAAATCTATCTACTCTATTAGATATTCATTGTGGTGAAGAGGAAGAGGAAGAAGTGTTTTTCCATTGATGCGATAATGCCTCAGTCAACGAAAAATACCCCAAAAATTAAATATTAGCTGTCCATTGTTGACATCTTAATTGACATAAGCTTTGACGTCTTGTAAATCTGACAACATATGTCGCCTACATTTTTGTATTATATTTGTTTGTCTACATTTCATTACTAATCGATTATTAGTTTATCGTCGATGATTAAGTAACAAAGCATACATATTAAAGCATAATATTAAGAATAGAATAAAGGATAGATTAATCTTTGTTATGAATCATCAAGTTCTTTGTTGATACTTTTGTTTTGAAAAGTAATTTATTGGATAGTTGTGGATACATAGTTATTTGATAGTTTGTGAAGATGTATGCCCATCGAGATCAATCTGTAAATGATGGTGATAGTGATAGTAATTATGAAGAAGAGGATGAAGATGAATTAACAAGCATAATTCAACCTGAGGGTAAAATAAACCATTATATATGCTGACTTAAGTCTTATACTTTTTTTCTAGTGGAAGACACAAAGAGTTGCCTAAAATCTAGACATATTCTAGGGATAATGGGTTTTTTTAGGATTCGCGAATGTTTATGCGATGAGAGTTAATTTATCGGTGGCCATTGTAGCTATGGTCAATAGTACTGCAGTCCCACATCCTCCGCCGAATAATAACACTTTTGATCATTGCCCAGTTCCAGACAGAACCAATTCGACACCAGTAAGATAAATTCACTTTGTACCAAGTACCTAAGCAGAAAACAGTTTGTACAGTAGGCCATAACTTCATAAGAACTGATTTATTTTTAAATATAGGCTTTATGAAATTGCTTTTAATATTAATAAACCCAATACAAAGATATTTCATAGATGACAAATAATTCCAGTGCACATATTTTTTATTATCACTATTATCAATGTCATATGGTTGCCAATTAGTGATAAATTATTTTAAATATCCAAATAATTTATCTAATAATAGTTTGAGAGCTTGTCTTATCTACATGCATGCATGATTCCGAAACGGAAAGCAGTGTATAGATTAATATATTTAGTAAGTTATAGAGTAAAAGCCTTTATTGATGCCTTATAGACTATGTTGTATTGTAATATATTTGATATGTGACAATCTAACATGATAACTTTGTTCATATGAAAAATTATTAATGAAAAAGCCATATAGCTTAAAATATTATTAGCTAGGACTTGCCATACTTGTTATGTAATATAATTTTTACATACCAGGTAATACCTAGAAATACAGAGCCTTCATAAATGATTGTAAACCATGTGGTCAATTGGTACCAGTTAACTTGTGATTTTGTGTCTTTCATATTATGGCAGTACCCGATGAGAATTTTTGCATATACGCATGTGTCTAAGGAATAGTTTTCAACTGCTGACAGGATGACTTGACGAGGCTGTTTAAAAGTAACTAATTGGTGATGTGGTGTACGATCATTTATGGAGACCTGTTACCATGTATATACTTAAAAAATAGAATATTTGTATTATATAAAGCATATAAAGTAACTCATATCTACAATTTTACATTTTGCAGATTGATGGGGAGTTTGCCTGGGATGAAAAAACTCAGGGTCTGGTTCTGGGATCATTTTTTTACGGATATGTATTAACTCAAGTGCCGGGAGGACGGCTAGCTGAATTATTTGGAGGTAAATTAGTTTATGGTCTAGGAGTCCTAATCACTGCTGTTTTTACACTTTTAAGCCCAATTGCTGCCAGAATAAACTTCCCATTGTTTATTATTGTTAGAATTTTGGAAGGAATGGGGGAGGTAAGTAAATATACCTATATACAGTGCCTGTCAAAAAATTGGGAACGGTGCATTTCATGCAAATTTTTTTGACAAAACAGTAGTAAAGAAATCTGTTCCCAACTTTTTGGGGCACACTTATACATAGCGATCCTTACCTACTTTGAGACAAGGAGCACAACTGATGTTTTGTCCTTAATTGCTTCATTTCGAAGATACAGTGTGTTGATTTTTGTCAAAAAGTAAAGTAAATAAAGTAAGTAAACTTCTCAAATTATATTACTGTATTATTAGATGTTGCTAAGCCGTAATATTGACATGTGAATGTGTCACGTTTAAATTTATTTTGTGTATTTGTATGTATTTTATCTTTTATAGTAAGCAAATATGGAATCTCATAAAATCTGAACAATAATCTAAATAAATAATATCATTATAGTTTTTAAATTTGATTAACAATTGAAATTTGATTCAATTTCAAAGGGCTGACTATCAAATATTGCCAATTTTTTTATTAACCAAAATACAAAATTTTGTTGGCTTGAAATTTCATTTTTTGCAGTTTTCTGAAACAAGCTAGTATACTTTGTTATAACCGATCCGTAATACCCACTGTCGGACAATAGTCAGCTTAGCCTAGTTAGCTCAGTAATACACAGAAAACATCGGAATTTCTCCTAAATTGCAGCAGCTTTATTGACAGTTTAACAGACGTAGAATAAGTCAAAATAAGAAAAAAAAAACATGATGTAATTGCCAAACTAGCCCTATAGATATAGTAGGAAAATGCTGATCCATGACAATTGGACCTCCGTCAGCATATTGAAGTTTCCAAGTCATAGTTCCCAAATTAATAATAGAAGCACTAGGGATGCTATAGCTTCCTAGTAGAAACCCAGATGGTAGCACAGTTGACTAGAGCGTTGTTGTATGGTAGAACACGGCTAGTCGCTGTCTATCTCTCCTGAGTAGGAGTTTCAGCTGCGGCATCCGGCAAATGTCGGAGAGAATGGTTGTTGTGTGTGTGTGTCTGTCCTGGTTGAGTGGTGGAATAGCAATGTGCCAAACTCCGCCAGGACGCTAATATAAATAAGGCTTTAAAAAAAATCGCAGAATCCTGCAACACATTTTGCAATAGGCATTCCAAAAGCCAGAAATCGAAACTAGTACTTCCTTAAAGTAGTACCAACTTTTTTTCACTATGCAGCTGTGACTACATTTCTTTACAAGACGCCATCTAATAATGTTATTTTTAGGGAGTCACTTTTCCTTCAATGCACGCCATGCTAGCCCGGTGGATTCCTCCTTTGGAAAGAAGTAAATTTGGGGCATATGTGTATGCAGGTATGTTAACTTTTTATTGGAAATCAGCCCCATTGAAAGTGATTCCTGATGAAAATATTTTCCACAAACCCCAAGACACTGCACAGTGCACACATTACATGACACATCAACTAGCATAATCTGGAAATGAATAAAACGCTTCATATTATGTCCGCTTGGTTGGTAAAACGTGTGTCACATCAAAGGTTACAGTTCTCTAATTCCTAATGATATTTTTAATATACGTTTATTTTTATTGTTTATCCGTTACAGGTACTAATTTTGGCACAATAATTTCTTTACCGTTGTCAGGATGGTTGTGTTCATTGGAGTCTGGACATGGTTGGCCACTGTCTTTTTATCTATTTGGTATTATTGGTATCATTTGGTTTGTGTTGTGGATGTTTTTAATATATGATACACCTACATCGCATCCAAGAATTGATAGACAGGAGAAAGCCTTTATTCTTGCAAGTATAGGACCTCAGGTAATTGTTTAATGTTGCATTTTTTGTTAACAACATCTAACCTAACCTCCTTTACCAATGTTTGCTGCCGTCATGCTGCTTAAAAGAAAAGGAAATTCCAAATCTTAGTAGTTTCAGTGTAGCATGTTTTCTTAAACAGTGTATCGGCTATTTCTCAATATGGTGGCAAAAGTGTATCAGAGATTTGTTTGAACTTTTATTTACTCGGTGTTCTCGTGAAGAAGTATCAACTGGAGTGAAAAAATCGTATTACATAAAGTTGTATTACTTTCTATTGTCCAAAGTAAAAATTAATTTTTTCGTTGTTAAGTTGGCAATAATTTTTCAGGTTAAGTAATGTCGTTAATGGCATGCCACAAAAAACAGGCAATATGAAATTAATGGGGAATTTTTTTGTCCAACTTAACAATGTGGATGTCAGTTTTTAGTTTATGTCTATTATTATTTATACTTTTAACTGAAAAAGGTCATGATACAGATGCTCTTTTACATTTTGTTCTGGCATTTGATGAACTTAATCCAGTTGATTGTTTGTACTGTATATTTTTAGAATGAAGATGAATCGGTTCCTATTCCTTGGAGCAGCATGCTGCGATGTGTTCCACTGTGGGCCATATTAATTACACAATGTGGCCAGTCTTGGGCCTTTTACACCCTATTAACTGAGTTGCCTACATACATGGCCCAAATTTTGCATTTTGATATACAGTCAGTAAGTAAAACATTTGCATAATCTGATATAATCGACATCACGAAAAAATGCCGTTACATCACAAAATTATTTCTAATCTACAACGTATCCTGTTCAAGTGTTCTTTGTTTCCAAAATAATAAAACGAGAAAAGAAGTCCATTATAATTATGTGACTCCGACTATCGTTGTTGATGCGTTATACGTAAACCTAACTTTCTTAACGAAACAGAAAGGGAGGGCCTGATTTCATATGTTTCAGTAAAAAGCAAGAATAATATCGATCAACTTGATCGAACACTTTTGACTAATGCAACTGTCACATGTTTCATGATTTCCTGTTTCTGTATTTCAGCTGTCAAATTTGTTGCCAACTTTATTTAAACACATACAGTCCACACCCTGAACTAATCACCTAGGTGTCAATAAGGATACATGAAGAACCGTGTTAAAAACATGTAGCAAGTTTGCTATACTGTAAGATTTACCTAAGAAGTAGTAACTACAATACATTTTTTTTTTAAAGCAATATAAGTATACAGATTTTTCTAACTTATTTTACTGGACGTCATTTCAACAAGCTTTGATTCATATGAATTATAATGAAGACGTTACGGCAATCTTTTGTGATGTCGATTATATTATTGTTTTACATCGACGGAGACTGATTAATTACGTTTTAGAATGCTTTATTGACAGCAATTCCATATCTCACTAGTTGGTGGTGCGGTATCCTAATCAGTATCTTTGCAGATTGGCTTCTTTGTAAAAGATACTTGTCATTAGCTACATCTTATAAGGTGTTTAATTCCATAGGTACGTATAGAAAATACTGTTTTTGTACCCGAACATATTTAAGTGCAGCCAAATATGATTGTGGCATCGATAATTATTGTCAATTTAGATCGGTCATTTATATTTGTCTTTTTTCTAGCTTCCGTGATACCCTCATTGGGTCTTTTAGGGGTTGCATATGTTGGATGCGATAAAGTATGGGCCCAGTTATTACTTGCGGTGCCAGGGGCCTTTGGGGGTGCGGTGTATGCTGGTAACCAAATGAACCATATCGCTTTAAGCCCGAAATATGCTGGCACAATGTATGGGATAACAAATGCTGCGGCAAATACCTGCGGCTTTCTAGCACCCTACGTTATAGGGTTGATTATCGAGGGTAGGGTAAGTACCTATTTTTGATTCATAAAAAGTGGTCATTTTTTTAACTGATTTACTCAAAATATTTTTTGCTCATAAAAGCGTTAGAACAGTGAAGTATGGATGGTGTTTTACTTAGTGGATGTTATAAATATTGGCACATACTTATTTTATGCTGCTTGTGCCAGCGTAATGGAACGTCCATGGTTATGATATAAAAAATGTGTTTTTCATTATAGGAAACGTTAGGACAATGGAGGATGGTGTTTTACTTAGCAGCCGGTATAAATATGGGTGCAAACTTGTTTTATGTGGCTTTTGCTAGTGCAAGGGAACAGCCATGGTCAAGGTCTCAAAGGCTAAGTAATGTTAACTGACAAGCGCTTTATCTGGCAATGCTTGTCGAAACCTAATAAATCAATTGTAAGATAAATAGGTTAAGTAAATAAGCTGTATAAATGTAAACTTTATTACCACTTAAGAGAAAAACGTGTGATCTTCATATTTTTTTTTTGTTATAGATAGTTAATTTTATCCTCTAAGTGTGGCAGCTTTGTTAATAACGAGGCAAAGGCGAGCTTCCTTCTGAATTTCATGAGAAAAATAAAGAAATTTTGAACTTGTGATTAAAATTGATATTTTGTTATCATTATAATAATGTAAATGTAACATGACTGTTTTGGCAATGATTTCCTCTAAAACACACGTAAACATAATTTTTATAGTTAATAAAAGTAATAAATAATATGAGTCCCAATAGCGATCCTTGTGGTACCCCAAAGTGCAAATGTATTTGAAACACATGAAACAAGGAATTTATGGGGATTATCGCCTTTTATAAATGTTTCTCGTAAAACTTCACAAGCTGCCCACTAATCCCCAAATTAATTTTTATTTTACCTAATAAGGCCGTAGCGATGTAGGTACAGTATTATTTGAGTGCCTACTTACAATTATATCTTCTATGTTTCGTTCATTACGATATCTCCCAAAGATATGTTAAATGGTGCAATGAATTAATTAACCCAGTGCTTAAATTGTGCTATTTGTTTCCGTTCCTATTTTATTTATTAATTTATCGGTTACACGTTTCGCACTAAAATCTATTAAAGCACTTATTTTAATTTAATTTTAATCTTAAAATCGAAACTTTGTTCGGCAGTGGAGTTTTTGCAGAGCTGCTGAGTTCAGATAATTAAACATTTGCTATCGGACACGTTAGCACTGTTCACTAGATAATGTTATATGACAAATAGGACTAGTCACTATCTAGCATGCTGAGTCGATTCCCAGCACCAGCTTGTAGCAGTGTTTGAAGAATTGGTTGTATAATCTCCTGACTTCAACATTTGCAAACATTCTACTGCAGTTGAATCGCAGTTTTGAAATTTGACATTCCTAATTTTTTATGTTTCATTATATTATATAAGTTTTTGATATTCTCTCTATCCTTTCACCCTAAAGTAGAACTATTGTATGTAAACTTCTGTTGAAACGACTAGTGAGATTAACTGTAAATATAATATTTTAGAGAACTTGAAAAATTAAAGTCGAAAGGTGAAAAATTAAAGTTGAGAGGTGCAAGAAATAAATTATTTTTCATTGAAGGTCTTGGGGTGGGTTGGAATCTTTAACACTGAAATAATATCCACAAACATCAACATATTGCACACTGTACACTTGATTTCAAAAAAAACTGGTACAACTCTTGTAATCTAAAATCTTAATAGTTTAGTTGTGTGCATATGTCTGTAAATAGGGCTGGCCAGGCATGTCGAGAGGGGGGTGGAGAAGAGGTGATTTACCCCGGACCTGGGTTTTTTTGGAGATCGGTTTGTGTTTTTAAACTTATTAAACCTTTCTCTTTTATTTTAGTCAAATGGAATTTTAAAAAATAATTAGAAAATAACTTTTTCAAAACATTTTCAAGCCTGCCATATTATTGTTTAAAAAAATAATATTAAGTATTATTTTTTTCCGTAACAAATTTTGTTACGGATAATTCTACTAATGGTTGTAATTAAAATGCTAACTGAATAATGATAATTCTATTTTTAAAATAAGAACACAAAAATACAACTTGAGATTAAAAAAAATGTAAACAATGCAAACTGAACATAAAAATACAATAAAAAAAATAAAATAAATGAACTTCAATTACGTAATACAGAATTAACTAATATTTTGTCATTGCTCCATTAGCGTCTAAAACTGCCTGAAATCTTGCAGGCATGGACAAAATCAGATTTCTTGCAAGGTCAACTTCTTGCGACAAGTTCTTCCAAGCGTCTTCAATTATCCCTTCCAAATCTTGGGCATTATTTGGATGGTTATTTAATTTTCTTATGTGTTTCACCATTAGTCTCCATACATTTTCAATTGGATTTAAATCCGGACTTTTAGATGGCCACGGTAACAACTCTTATGTTTTTATTAAGAAACCATTGCCTGACACGATGGGCCGTATGTATGGAGCAGTTGTCTTGTTGGAAAATAAAATTATTTTCCGGAAACACCTCTATTACTAATGGCAACATAATATTGTCTAATATTTCAATATATTTAATGGAATTGAGATGACCACCACTGTTCCAACACACACCTAACCCATTTAGGCTCATCCAAGCCCAGACATTGACTGAAAACCTTCCTGATATTTGTGGATCGAAAGTATATTTTTCGTCGTATCTAGTGGAAGGAGGCCTATATACGCGAACATGTCCATCGTTACAGGATTTAAAAACCTTTTCTTCAGAACTTGTCCCCAGAAGTTTTCATCATTGATTATATAGTTGAGTGCAAAAATAATCCTACCTTGCTTCTTTTCTTCTGAAAGTTTGTATTTTTTAGCCGCTGAACAACTCTTCAAGTCGCTTTGTAGTTTTATTCTTCTGCAAGCAGTAGATACCGAAGCAGGGAAATTTGTCTCTGAAATTGCATTTACTGCAGTCTGAAAAGGGTTTTCTATTAGGTAATTTATAAGATTTTCATCTTCTTGATTATTGCTCTTTCTGGGCCTACCGGAACCAACTTTACGGGATACCGTTTGGTTGGTTTCCCATTGTTTTTTAACACTCATTATCGTGGTTTTACTCACATTGTATTCAGCAACCATCTTCAATTTTAGAAACAATTCGAAATTTTTGAATATCTGTTAGATGTCGAACCATTTTTAATAATGACGCCACTGATTAACGTCAAAGTGACATTTGTAAGATTATTAATATCAATCAAAGAACGAATGATTTACATAGCTAAAAGAAAGTGTACCAGTTTTTTTTGAAATCAAGTGTACTAGACATGTTTTTTGCCAACCAAGCGGGTATCTCTGGAAGTAATTAAAACTGTTAATCATAACCAAATGACGCCGAGTTGATGGGCGAAAAAGCGTCGAGTGTATCGTTTGTGGATTCAGTGGCTGTGTAAATCTAATTATAGTAATTTTTTTGTCATAAATAATCCTGATGTGGGTCGGAATCTTTGATGTGAAGCTAACACTGTAGTTTTCCACAATAATAGTTTAGAGGTTCCCTATTTAATTACCCGGAGTGAGGTTCTAAAAAAATTTTTTTACACACTATAAATAAACCTGCCGTCAAATTGAAATATATAGTGGCAAAGCAATCTGGTTTTTTGAAACTAGACGTTCTGGCCACCAAGCTGAATTTTTTAAAATATCCAATTTTGAAAAATTAGGATTTTGCGTTAGATGTTGTATGGATAAAATGGCTTGATTATACCTCAAGGAAAATTTATTTGCGTTATTTATTTGTGTATCGATTTTAAATAAAAATATACTTATTTTAGTATTTGAAAAAATTAGTATATTAAATTTACCAATTTTATTAATCGAAGATCAATTAGTTATACCAGAAAAAATGAGATATCATTTAGGTCTCGAGTATCATTGGTTCTGTTTCGTTAGGTCAATATAGATCAACACTTTCTTGAATTTTATGGAAAGTATAGAATTTTTTTTAATGGGACGATTGCTCCAGAAAGGACTTCAGTATTTTTTGAGATAAACAAACAAAATGAATATAACGGTTTTTTTCCTAATTTTTTAATTACGTAACTAGACATAGTTTAACAATGAGGGAGCTAATACTATTTTTTTTCGAACAGACTATTTATCAATTTGTCTAGAATACAATAGTGTAAAATATAAAATCCATGTGATTATTTTTAATAATTTTCACAGTATCTTCCTTCGAACTTCGTTCAGAAATATTAATTAAATGTTCATATATTTTTTTTAATATTTTTCCAGAATAATCGTTTACCTAATTACAAGTTAACATTCTAAAATGAATTTTCACTATATATTAGTGGAGTCGTTAGGCGTAAAATGCCGAACGAGATCACCAGTGAATAAATTTTCATGCCATTTTTGCATTGTAATGCTAAGACCCAATACACTAAAATGTTTATTAGTTATAATTTAACGATCTTTGTTTGTTTAATAGTTTATGGAAAAATTCAAAAATGAATGATTAATCCAAAGTAACTAGAGATTAATAATGTTCAAGTTCACGTCGATAGTTAAAATTTTATATGCAAATGTAAACAGCTATATACCAAAAAAAAAAACATCTTATCAACAATATTATAAAAAAAAATCGCATCAACTCTATATTATTTGTAGAAACAAAGACTAAAAGTACTGGTAACACAAGATATAAAAATTGGGATGTTCTACAGTTTGATAGCAATGTTGTCAATAGTAATGTGAGGAGGAAGCCTTGTGCAAATACACCCTGGATTAAGGATGACCAAGGACAATCCACCGAAAGTAAATAACCCCCTATGCGAAGCTACCCATATCACCATTCCATTTCTGGAGGATAAGTTACACATATTTTTAGTATACATTCACCCCACTGCAAACATTGATCAAACTGTATTCACGAAAGTAGCATTGTATAAATATTGTATCATCATAGGCGATTTCAACGTCAACAAGAACAAGCAAAAACAGCTTAATAATTTCTTAGAAAACTCCAATTTTACAAAAGCAAATACTCCCCCCTATTTTTCATATGGCAAACAACCCAGACACAACACCAGACCTAATACTTTATACAAATAACCTTAAAAATAAATAATATAGAGGAGATCGAAACACATCCAGACGTTGGTTCCGACCACTCAGCAATAGAAATATCACTAAATCTGAATAGGAAAATTGAGGACCAAGATGAAAAAAGAATTAACTACAATAAATGTAATATGGAAGAGGTAAACAAGATTATAATAAAATACATCGAAGATATGCAACATGTACCAATGGACAAGGACATAATCAAACAATTTAATGAAAAGCTGATGACAACAATCATGGAGAATACACCCAAAGAACAAGTAATATACTACACGTATAAGCTACCACCATATATCATTAGAATGATAAAAAATAAAAGGAAAATGTACAGAGACTATTTAAAAAATCCAAGTGAAGATTACAAGAGACATATCAACAACTACAACAAGGACATTCAAAAACTTATAAGGCAATACAAAGAAAACAATTGGATGAAAACGTGATGAAATAAACAAGAATCAAGGGAAAAACTACTGGCAACAAATGAAAAGACTTACTCAATACAAACCACACCAGAAACTATCTGTCCTAGAGAAAAATAAAACATATAACTCTGCCCCAAAAAAGTACAATTATTTGCAGAACATTATAATGAAACCTACATGGAAAACGACAATCCTCAATTTGATGATGCTCAGTATGAATATGTCAACAACTGGTACGAAACATATTTCACTGAACACCCAGTGCCACACACAAAAGACAGATGAAGAAACCTATTTTGAAATACTCCATAAAAGTAAAAACACAGCACCGGGATTTGATAATATCAGGAAAAACAATAAGAAAACTCAAGTATGAAATACACATACATTAAAAGAACATATGAATACTGTCTCAATCACTGTTATTTTCCTTCAGAATGGAAACATGGAATTTTAATCACTATTCCCAAGCCTAACACCGACCACACAAATGTTATCAACTATCGTCCCATTACGTTACTTTCTGTTATGGGAAAGAACTTTGAAAAAATCATCAAAGTGATATTACAGAACAAAGTAGGACATATTATCCCAAGGTATCAGTTCGGCTTCCGAGAAAAGTGCTCCACTGTACACCCCTTAACAATCATCACATCTAACATACAGACAGCAAAACTTAGTGGTCAATGTAGTGCTGCCATCTTTCTTTACATCCATAAAGCTTTTGACAGTGTCTGGCATCGTGGCATATACAAACTTATGGTAACCAACTGCTCCAGATATCTGCTTTTTCTCCTCAAAGACTACTTATGTGGAAGAACTGTTCAAGTTAAAATTAATGACCATTTATCACAAAACATTACAATCCATCAAGGTGTTCCACAAGGCTCTCCGCTCTGCCTTTGCTCTACAATATATATTATGATATATATAACTTTAATTCAGAACCAGAATATTTAAACCTGAATTTGTATATATGCCGATGATACCGCACTCGTAAGCCATAACAAGAACATCTACAAGACAGCAGAGGCACTTCAGCAACTGATGAACAGAACATTAACGTGGTTCAACAAATGACGAATGAAACCAAATCCCCTAAAATCTCAATACATCGTGTTTAACCATAATATATCTCCAAACACTCCAACAATAACTGTTGACAATAGCACAATATATTGTCAACCGGCAGTAAAATATCTTGGAGTCACAATAGACAATAAGCTTAATTTTAACAAACATGTCAAACTAATTAAGAAGAAGTGCATTGCAAGAAGCAGACACTTCCGCAGCCTAACATATAAAAACCAAGGAATCAACAAAAAAAACTGCTGCCCATATTTATAGTACAATCTGCCGTCCATTATTAGAATATAGCCACCCACTATACCTTAATACAAAAAGACCAGTCATAAAAAGACTAGAAATAACAGAAACATCAACATTGCGATCCATTTTCAAAATCAGACACCCCAGAAATCCTCTCCATAACCCTCCCAACAACCTTCTCTATGAGATTACGCAAATAACACCAATCAACCAATGGTTACAATCCCTAACCACAAAATTTGCTAAGGAAATAAATAACATAGAAATAGTACAACCCCTTTGCAAAACAAGAGAAAAAGAATTACCTAGTAGAAGAAAATTTCCAGAGCTAACCCTATGGGAACACATCACTGCATTGAATAATATACAATGAAACAAATCTATTAGTTTTTTTTTTAAATACAGATTTATACTGTAATGAAATGAAATGGTATGTAAATTATTTTAAACAGTTGTAACAGGCTGAAGGACCTCGGTCGATGATCTTTTTGGTGAAACCAATAAAATACTTTTATTATTATTATTCCAAAGTAACTGCAATAATTTTAGTCCTATGTACGAAATTATCATTATTCATGTTTTTGGGGTTGATAAATATGATTTAAAGGTCAAAAATTGCAAGTTTAAAAAGAGAAGAACCAAAATGGCGGACTGAAACTGTTTTTTTAAATCATTTATTTAACGTCTGCCTATTTCCGCTACCAGTGCCAATCACCGACGTCAGGGAGACGACCTACCCCCAACCTGGAAATTTTGACAAACTTCTTCTCCGTCGAAGAGTAGGGATTTTTTGCTAGCCTAACATTTAATAGCCAAGGGACCAACTGCTTTACATGCCTTCCGAAGGGTGGTATATCACCTACACAACCCTCGCCTAAGATTGCATAGCTTCTGCATATATGCTAATATACTAACTGCTAGAAGGCAGCACAAGGTCGCTGAGTTTCACTTGAGTTACAATCAAATTACAGACTGGGACTACCATTGCTTAACTTTCGCATACGAGTACTGTTAAGGCAAATCTATGCTTCCCCCTGTAATCAGATATCATTCATAGAAAAAACGTTAGATTGTTTATACAAACATATTTATTGCTAAATAACGTAATTAGTAATCACTGAAATGAAAAATACAATTATCTCTGATATCTCCATCTTCAACTTCGTCCATTTGTAAAATGGGAGCAGCGTTCAAACAACTATCACCACTGCACTCCAGACAAGTTACACTGCAATTGTAATCCATGCTTCCTGCATCCACAAGCAGCTCCGCATCCTGTCGTACATGTACAAAAAATAGTTTTCAGGGGCTGGTGGTCGATTCATTGTTATTGGTCTCAACATCCCTTGGCCATGTTTCCATTCCCATTCTATCGGCGGAATATCATTTCCCACCCATAATTGCACCTGTAAGTATGCTCTCCTTAAATGCTCAGAGACTGCATTAGATATAGGCACCAATGATGCTAGTCGTACACAGTTATTTTTAGTTGTAGCTTTAATAAAGGAATTATATCTGAATATATTTAAGTCTTTCTTCTTCCTGGATGCCTTGTATAATGCGAGAACGCATGTTATTCCAGCTGTACGAATATTATCAAAAACTTCATTTTTATTTGAAAAAAATTTTGCGGCTTCTTGCAGATCTTCCCTTTTCTCAAAAATTTTTGCAAAATTATGTTTACTCCTATTATAAAAAGCTGAGGTAGTGTCACATTCGGTAAAAGCATGTAAAAAAAGGTTATACTCTTTACACATAGGCAGTGTTATTTTGAGGCAGAACTACTGGTTTTTTTTAAATAAATTTCTCTCATTTGGAGTTAGGGCAGTTAATAGGACTAGGACATCGATATCCTCAGAAATTACAACATTTTCAGACTCTATATTTATAGCTGTTTGAACTATTAATGTGTCCGGCATCTGTTTCTCCTTGACAAGAGAAAATATTAGCTTGAGAATTTTTTTCTCAACGTATTTATAAGTCTGCTCTTATTTTTGCTATTAGCAAGAAATTTCCTTTGTCCTATTTTAAGAGGCATACCTTTGTCGATATAATTTCAGTTGATGCATTTTTTTGCGAGCGGCGATTTCTCTTAACCGATTTTGTGCAATCCTTATTATAGCCTCTCAAATACCACATAAATTGTCGGCCAACTAACAGTTGCCGATCTCCCCTCCACTACTTTTTTCTTACCTGCCAGTCCTTTTTGTGTACCTGAGACTTCAAATATGCATCCCATCTAAAATAATTTCATTTTACTAATTGAAACTTTAACTTTACAGTTAAAAGATATGTATGTATCAAAAAATTGATAATTATTTATTTAAATTATTAAAAAATTAAAAATTGAGAAAAATCAGTCAATAAACATTTTAGTATGTAGTGTCGAAAACATATTTCAGAGTTATAATAACAATTTGATCACGGGCGAATTCGTTCGGGGTCTAAATCTAACGACTCTCCACTAATATGCCCAAAGATCACTGAACAGACACCATGGCACATTTCTGTAAATAATTACGAAGGATTTAAACAAAAAAAAAAAATTATCACATGCGAAAGGGTTCATATCACTACAGAATTTTACATAGAACTAATAAGTCGTTTCCGAAAAATGAGTAAAGTTTATTTTAAACTTATTTGCAACATAAAAAATGTAAGCTTCTTTGACAGTGATAAAGGGATCAAAGAAGCCGACGTTTTTTTATGTTGTCAATAAGTTTGAAATAAACTTTACATCATGGCCACCCAAGATGCAAAACGATCGGGAGTAGATATTTTGTATAACTGAATTTTTAGGATTAAATGTAGTTGTCTTTATTTTTCTGTTATTCTCTATAGTTTGAAAGACTTTGTAAACATTTAACAAATAAAATATATATTTTCAGTACGTTTTTTTTTATTAAGATAGATAGATAGGATTAATGATTAGAGATGGGGAGGTAGTGATAAATGACATCAAATCCAGGGTTGACTCTTAAGTGATGCGTCACCATGTAAATATGTTCATCCATATATGACAAAATATCTTACCTTGTGGTTATTTTGGCGAGTTCAGTAACATACAAAGTTAATATGAAGAGGGCTGAAAGTTTTGATGAATGTATCACGAACACACGTAAGTACATATTTTTAATTAGCGATCATAATATTTACGCACCTACTGAAACATTTGCCAGCTTCCAGCCACAAGCATTAGTGGTTTCATCGACGCTAATCCACATGTATTTTTCTTTCAGTTCAAAATTAATTTGTTTTTAAATTACATCAAGTATATCATGAGTTGTGTCATTGCTGAAACCTGAAAGAAAAATCCAAATTTTCCTTTGCACAACTTGCAATTTTTTCAGAGCATTGCTGGGATTTTTTGTTACCTGTGCATATTTTCCTGGACGATTGGGACCTTTTACTTCTATTCTGTTGCTCTTTCCATTCTTCCCTATAATTGGTAGATTCATGATTTTCACTATTTAATTTAATATTTAAAGTATTTGAATTATTTTAATTTGGCAATGTCCGTGTTTACATTACTTTTATTTTCCACACTTTTTATTATAATTGGAACAAGAGCAGCTGCTATATCCGCCCAGCTTTTTTTACTTGATTCTTTTTGTTCAGATTTTTTGTCACCGTCTGTTTTTTCTATGTGAATGTTTTTATCAGAATTTTTATTAATCATTTTTTGAGCTTCTTGCCTTCGATTGCATCCTAGTGAAGTAATTTTTTCTGTTAGTAGTTTAATTCGATCCTTTAATAAATTGTTTTTATCTTGCGTTTCATTTACTAATTGTTGTAGTAAGTAATTTTTTCTCACTTCAGCTTTCAGTTGTACTTCTAATTGTATTTGATTACGGTTACTTGTTTGGCAGCAGATTACCTTATTTCCTTCAAGGATTGAAAATCTAAGGTGTAATGCACAACTCTGATGATATATTTCATTGCAATTAATGCACACTTTAACTGACACTTTTTGTTTGTGCAACACTTAAATTTGCACTCATTTTCACTTTGATTGTTGGAGCTCTCATCATCCAACTCTTCATTAGCAGCCATCTTGGTGGCATGTACTTAAATGTGTACACTCGAGATAAAGCAGCAGTGTACACATGGCACTCTACACCACTTTTGTTCTTGATTGCATAAACTTACTTCAATTTAGACAAAATGAAGTAGATGCAAAACCACTGAAATTAGGTGTAAGGCAAGCATTCTAAACACAATAGTCTAAATACTGTCAGAACCTATCGTTTGTCAGCAATTTTTGGAGAATGTTCCTTATAGTACAAAGTCATAATACAATTTCTGACATTGAGTCAATGTATGCGGTATCTGAGACGAGCATGTCTTTATACTATTAAATTAATCTTTCAACAGGTTATAGTTGAAGAAAATTGTGAGTGTTGTTTCTGTAGAATGTTTCTGTTATTGTGCACTGAGGAAAATGTTAGTAATCTGAAAAACTGAAAAACGTTTCAAAATTTACACCGAGTTTATTTTGTAACTTGCTGCCTTGACAATAAAAATGTACATATAAAAAAGTCAAGTGATACTATACACAGATATAAATGAAAAAATATTTTTTATTGTAAGATATACATGGAATTAAAACATATAAAATGCAGATCTCTTCCCGAAGATCCTTACCTATCTACATTAACCTAATTAAATAAATAAATCAATTATTACATGATAAAATGTTTAAATTAACAATTAATTAATCTACTTGTTAAGTAAACTGTATAAAGTGTATAAAAAATCAACTAACAAAAATTCACAATACTCAAGGTTTTTTCTTTGGTGAAACAAGGTTCGTAGCTTTAGCCGAGTCAATTCCAAGCGCAGATGATAATAATCTAACCACACTCTTTACATCTGGGTTATCGGATTCTAAAATATAAGTACACAATATGTAGTCAGTTAAAAAAAATTATAACCATACACCAGCATTTTGTTACAAAATTTATTATCAAACAAAAAGGTGTTGGTAGTTAATCTATTCAGCGCTTGGCCTACCATACACAGGATAACAGAACATTTAGAGGGTTACCACATGGATTTCTTTCTAATGAAATATACAATATATGCATAACTTTTTCTTTTTCATAATTACACTGACCGACACAATTTTAAATAGTTGTAACAGGCTGAAGGACCTTGGTCGATGGCCTTTTGGTGAAACCAATAAAATACTTTTATTATTATTATTATTATTATTATTATGTTATATCTGCCTATAATGTTTTATTAATGTAACAAGAAAACGTTATATATTTTTTTGTCCGCCAACATATGCAAACATAGTTAATAAGTCAAATTCAGTTGGTTTTCACTTACTATATTTATACAACTTTCCATGGACAACTTAATTTTTTGGGCGGTTATTTATGTATATGTGAAAAATAACTGGCCCTACACCTGATCCTCGAGGAACTCCGTATTGCATTTTTTTTGTAATTCCATGTTGAAGTAAACGTATATCTATTTGACGGTGTAATGTTAAAAAAACCTACTTATTAAATAAGTTGTAATGTTTTTGAAAGATGATATTACGGTTGCATTACTAAGAAACCTGTTGTCACAACATGTAAAATAATAGCTTGACATTAATTTTATACTCTAACGGGTTTTTCTTTTTTGAACATCCTCAGTAATAACAATTTTTATGAATAAAATTAAGAAACTACCAATTCTTACCATCTGTTGTAATTTCTCTTTCCAATTTAAGTTTCTCTTTGTTCATTTCTAACATTCCCTCTTCAATAGTGCCTTGAGAAACAAATCTGTAAACGGTGACAGGCCTCATTTGACCCATCCGATGACACCTATCCTCGGCCTGCTTATCATTATACGGATTAAAATCTATGTCGTGTATAATGACGGTGTCCGCAGCAGTTAAATTTATACCCAAGCCACCAGCTCTAGTTGACAAAAGGAAAATAAAGTAACTTTTGTCTTCTGTGAATTCATTTATCAAATCTTGTCTAAAATAAAATAATTGAAATTGTTGTATCGCCTCTGATAAGATGTTTTACCTTATATGAACAGCCGTACTGCCATCTAATCTCATATACTTGTAATTTCTTATTCTTAAATATTCCTCCATTACGTTCAACATAATAACGTACTGACTGAAAACTAAAACTCTGTGGCCATTTTGTTTCAATTCTGGCAGCATTTTGTCGAAATGAAGAAATTTCCCCGAGACTAACATCAGACTGTCTGGGAGAGTGTACCTGGATAAACACTGAAAAGGTGTTAATAGATTATTGACATATACCCAAATAAGAACATGTTTTCTAAAATTTCGCAACTAAAAATTTGGAGGAAATGAAATGTCGGGGAAAAACGATATGTCTGACACGTTGCCAGTTTTTTGTCGAAGACCTATCCGTAATCCATTAAACATGCAAAACTGAGTTAAAAACCTGAATGGTGGCAACACAGATATTTGAAAAAAAATTTGAGGTAGAATACGTAATACTTACAAGATAGTCTTTTGATAACGTATGAATTTCGAAATCTGACATCCACATTAAATCGTCTACAATATATTGCACGACAGTGTCCTTGTACCCAGGATCTGCTGCTAAAAGTTTCGCCATTTCTTGCAACTGATCGATACCATAGTGGTGCCTCATCAACAAAGGATGGTTACTTAATTTTCGAAGGTCTGTCATTATGCTCATACCGTTGTACGAATTCTTACCATCCTGAAAACATACACATCAAAAAACATAAAAAATAAATCTTCGGTGATCACAGATGTGTCTGTTTCAAAATTGATTGATTGATCAGAGGTAAAAGATTATTACAAAAACCTCCAATTAGCAAATACGACATGAGAAAAACATATCGTATCCCTCGTGATTTCAACTATGTTGTAAAAAAACTTCTATATAAACAAACCTCGTCAATAGTTTTGTAAGATGCCACGAGTTGCTCATATTGTTCTTTCTGGGTGGGTGCCAAAGGGATTTTTATAATATGATCGGTTTTCTTGGGCAAGTCTTGCAGAACATCACATTTTAATCTACGTAGTACGAAAGGTTTCATGATCCTTTTTGCTTGTTCTATTTGTTCCCGTTCAAAGGAAGGTAAATTGTCGTCTTGACCCTGTTTGTTCGTTTTCTAAAAATAATAATACGATGACAAGTTAAAATAATTTAATAAGTGCCTTCTCACCGAATTTTTCTGAAAGAGGCTCTTCAAATCGTCCGTTTTTTCAGCAAATATTTTAGGCATAACAAAAATTAATAACGACATTAACTCTAATAAATTGTTTTGTAAAGGCGTTCCAGTTAACAGTATTCTATGTTTAGCCTAAAAAAAACATCATGTAAATTTCACAAATGACAGTTCTTGTTAAACTTACATTAATTCTTATTAAATTTTCATAGCGTTGGGTATTCATATTTTTTAACATGTGAGCTTCGTCAAAAATAACGTAGTGCATTGGTGTTACTCTAAACATTTTTCGTTCTTCTGGACTGTTGCCCACTATGGTGTAACTACCAAAAAATTAAATGTATTGAAAAGTATTTTCGCATGCAAAATTATTGCCACTTGAAACTTAATGAAGTAAGTCGGCAGTCAGTGGCTTTAACCACACCAGATGATTTATAATTGTTTTGTATCTAATGGCAATTTGGCAGGCGATGGTATGTACAATATCGTCTAAATTAAATGTCTGCAATTACAAAGTGAATGGCCAGCCAATCTGAAGGCACAACACACATATTAGGTGTGTTCTTTCTGAGATCTCGGTTAATCTAAATAGTTTTACGATTACGAAGGCTACATCAAATGAAATTATGCTTTTATGTATGCAGTGTAATGGTAAAACAACATAGATTAGCTGAGATCTCAGTTAGAAAGAACCTATTGTAACATTGGTCACCACCGCAACCAGCAATAACATTTGATTCAAATCTATATGGACATTTAAATTAGACGAAACCATACCTCAAATCTATTTTAATATCAAACACTGTATGACATCGAAACTACAACACCCAGTAACACCAAAAAACGAATAAAAGTAATAAATCATTAACACATTGGCTCTGAACGATAGGTACACGATTATTTTAGCGATTTCCAAGTTACATTTTTGACCTGCTTTAGTTTTATCCCTTTGTTTTACTTAAAGTCCAAGGATGAACAAATATTCAACAATACTCAACTCAATTATTATTAATCTTGACGCAGGTATCGTTGTCTAATCAATGAAATTTTAATCATCTGATACCTTATCTAAGAATATTCAGCAGAAAATCATCAGAAACAAAGACTAGGTGTTGGATTTTCATTAGTCACGAGTATGTATGTAGATCAGATTAAATCTTACGTAGTTAAAATAACATCAAAATCAGCCAGCATCCCTTTAGCCAGATCAAAACGAAACTGGCGTCTTTCTTCCGTGCTTCCATAATACATAAAAACCCGTAATTCTGGGCACCACCGAGCAAACTCATTTTTCCAGTTATCTATAAAACAATCAGTTCAAACATTGCAAAACCTTGTAGTTTGTAACGAAGAGAATACTTCTTGATGTGTATCGATACACAAATGCATGCATTTCAATAATTACCTAAGGTAGAAGAAGGCACTATGACAAGGTGTGTACTGGTTGCAGCACCGATTTCTTTTAAATGAGCAAGAAAAGAGATTATTTGAACTGTCTTTCCCAAACCCATCTCATCGGCTAATATACCGTTTACTCCTTGCGAATACAGCACTGCCAACCAGTTTAAACCAACCATCTGATAGCTTGTCAGCTTTAACCTAGAAACAAACAGTGTTAACTTATAATTTTATACGATAAACAATTTCTTACGTTGATGACAAACTTGGGGGCTGTTCTTTGACTCCTGCGCCTGCAGCTACCGCTCTTTCCATTTGCTGTGCCAAACTTGTACACTTTTTCATCAAGTGTTTGATATTGTTCCTCGTAACAATAACCTGCTGTGCATAGTTCAATAAATCTGCACTTAAGTTTTTATTGTTCTGCAACTTTTGTACCTGTAACACAAAATGGAATAGGTGAGGTTACAACAAAGTGTTCATTAATTTCACTTACTAAGTCTATCCAACCACTAAAGGGCCGATATTCTACGATTAGTTCCGCCTTCTTTTTCGAGCAGAAGTTCATTAACTGTAATTCATTTAGTGTTGCGGTTTGGAAAAAGTCAAATACTTTCTTTTTATCACCAGTCAATTCATCGCTAATTTCTACGTCAGAATCTTCATCACTAAAAAATACAACTTTATGTAGACGAGTTAAAAATGGGTGGTATTAATCCGTGGGTAAAAACATACCTGTCAAATACTCTTTTGTCTTTATAGCTGTTACTTCCAGTGCTGTCATCGCTATCATACGACTTCCTTCTTTTTACTACAACAAAACAGGATATTTTAAAGTCATATAAACTATTAAACGAGAGGCATAGAAACTGTGTACCTTTCTTTTTCTTAGTAATAGTTTCATCATCAGGAGCTTTCCTTTTAAAACTCTGTTGCTGTTCGAATAATACTGTATTAGCATTTGCTACCTGCGAACTTTTAGATTCAGCCTCTCTACGATCATAATCTTGTCTCCACTGAGTGTAACCGGTATAACCCAACTGTGATGATTTGTTATATGTTCTTGATAATTCAGCTGCTGCCGCATCTGTATTAAAGCTGTGTTTTGATAAATAGTCATGTATTTGCTAAAACAACAGTTAGAATTTAGACATATACAACATAAACTGATATATATTACAGAAAGGTTAGCCACATTTACTTACCATTGCCTCAAGATTTGGAAATATCTCCAAAAGAAACTTCATTTGCTTTTCTTTTTCCAATATAGAAGGATTTTTCATGGCTTTTTGACTAAAGCCGTTGTATTTACTATTAAGTGTACTGTTGTTTGCTATGATGATCTGCGATTGTGAATTACCCTCTTGTGTTTCTTGCTCTGAATCTGAATCAGTAATAGTAATAATTCTTTTTCGTGCAACTGTTGCAGGTGTTTCTTCTGAGTTAATGTCGGTGGCTGCAATTTAGTAATAAAATTAACAGAACCCACTAAAAACATTCAACAACTTACAAGCACCACAGACTAACCCCCAAGCATTATCCAGTTCACCATTGGAAACATTATGTGAGAGTTGGTTTTTTTTTTGTAATCTAAAATCGCGTAATTTCTGTAAATTTGGACCCGCTTCCTCTGACATAACTGTTTAAAAATTAAATATATATTTTTTGTAAAATACTAGTTAAATTACTTATTCGGAAAATTCGGCAGTAAACGACCAGCGCACAAGGCCAAACTCTTTAGGCTAGGAGAAATGAATAGGAAAGTTTCATTTTTGCTACAGGTGGCCACCATGAAAGTCTTTTGAGCGGTAAATTTATTTCGAATATTCAAAATTTATTTAAAATTGCTTTAAAATTGAATATATTAAGATCTAAGTCACTTTCACCAATCATAAATTGAAACATTCAGTTAAGTCATGTAACATACATTTTATGGTAAAAATTCAATTTCTTAAATATAAAATAAATCGCTAGTACTTACGAAATAATTTTCGTTAGTTTATTGTTGATTACAGAATCATTTCTTTCTCTGTGTGTTAATCTACTTAAAAAAAATCAGTTTTTCTAAACAAAGAATAAAACAAGCGCTAAATTTCGAAATTTGCTCTTCTAGTTAGATCCTATAGAGGGCGCGCTGTCAAGTATTGTCTTTTCCACTTTTCGTCAGTTAATCAAAAAGCGTGAAAAGAAAACAGGGAAATTTGTAAAAAATGGCTGGAATTGTGAGAAATATTCGATCTCTTGCAAAAAATTCGTGTTATTTAAGAACATTTGCTACAAGACCGCTAGTTGTTGCCGTAAATAAAATCAATAATCATCAAGGGCCCGTTAAAAATAGTTCATTATTATCCTCAACTCAGGTAATCAACATATTTCTATTTAATTTATTTAAACGTACGTATCCTTATAGACACAACATATTTTTTTATAATTTGCTAGTTAGTGTAAATATCTTTGTTAATCCATTACATAACTCATAACCTAACTTTTCTGACATGATGTCAGAGAAAAGGTAACATTTCTCTTTTTCTTTAGACTAGATTTTACTCACCCGAAATAATAAGAACCAAACCTACAGAAGAGGAAATTAGAGACAGGGTGCTAAAAGTTTGTGCCTCGTACGATAAAGTTACCGCAGATAAGGTACCTATATTAAATTATATTTTTTTCCTTTCAGAGACTCGTTTCGCCACATGAGCGAAGTTACAGTTCCAAACCACCATTGACCTTAAAACTTATTTCCGACCGAGTACTCTTAGTCTTAAAATTATACGATAAAGTTAACCCTGAAAAGGTACGGTAATTTTGCTTAAGGTATATGGTGGCACAACATTCCTAAGGAAATGTATTTTATTTGCATTTTGTTATTATATTGATTAAATATTTTTTTTGTTATTTTATAAATATAATGTAACTATTGGTGTTATTAAGGAAGAATAGTATTTTAAGTACTTAAATAAGTTTCAATTTAAAATAACATTAAATTTTCAACAGTTATAGAGGTAAAAAATGAGATAAATATGTTGTTATGTAGGTGCACTATAAAAATAAATTTATGTGTTAGAGTATTCTCATTAACCCTAGTCATGTTTATTAAAAATGGTAAATGTTGTGCCACTAAATATTGTGGTTACAGTCTCTGTTTACCTCTGTAAAAAATTAAAAATAATCTTTTTTGTTTTTTAGCTGACTCTTAACTCCCATTTCATTAATGATCTTGGTCTGGACTCGTTAGATCATGTAGAAGTAATAATGGCAATCGAGGATGAATTTGGATTTGAAATCCCAGACGCAGATGCAGAGAAGTTGTTAAGACCTTGCGATATAGTTAGGTATGTTGGAGATAAAGAAGATATTTATGAATAAACAGCCATTTAGTTTATATTAGTTTTTTCATCAATTTTCCTTATACGTTTAGGCCCAAAGTTATTTATATTATATATAACATCTTACAGCAACTGTAAATTTTTTTGTTAATAAAGCGTTTTAAGTTTTTACTTGTTAACATCTTATTCGCTATTTTATATAATTCTTGTGTAAGGTGGCCAATAAAAATAAAATACAGTAGTTGATTTTTTTAAAAAGGCCTACTTTAGGCTCGACCATCCGTTTTAGCAAAAATTTTTTATTTTTAGATACAAAAATAGCCCCAATGTAATGTTTTAGGTGTATTCTAAAAATTGCTTCATTCATTCACCTGTTATTTATATAAAAAATATACTATTTAATATTTTAGATTGGTTTTTTTTTAAATTGTGATGCCTTGTTCTATTTTTAATTAAAAGAGGATCTAATTTGGTAGTTTATACTATGGATTTTGTGCTTCTGGATATTAAAGTTGTTATTCTGTCCACTTTGCTGAGATTGTGATGGAATGTTTACCTAACCCCAAAAACACAACGCGTGACTAAATATTATTGTATCATTCCAGATCAATGTTGCTGTGAAATGGTATGTTGGATCATTTTTGGTCAATGGTTGTATACTGTCCAGTCAGGGAAAGAAGGCCCGCGCGCGGTAAGGGAATATTGCCGATGTCGCCAGCTTTCTGCGAAACCATATACTAGGAATATAGTATCTCTGAGTAGGTGTGGATGTAAATGATCAGAAAAATTTGTCATACAGTTATTAGTTCATTTCATTTATGCTTTATAGAGAATGGAATGCAGAAAGCACATTCCTTCAGTGGGCCTTCTTTCCCTGGTCAAACTAAGTAGTTTCTATATTACTTATATTTGGTAACTTTTATCACAAATATTCAGTGAGTAACTTTAATCCATTTTAGAATATGTAATTGTAGTATAATTGGCAAGGCGAGAACATTACATATTAAATATAAGTGGCCCAAGAACACTACCTCGTGGAATGTCATGTTTTATATGAACTCTTCAGTTAGTTTCATTGTTATGGGCTGTCTGTGGCAAGTTAGAGAAAAAAAACTGAATTCTTTTCCAAAAATATGTTTGCGACGGAATCAAATGACTTGCATGACCAATGCTTAATACGTAACGTCATGTAGAATGAACAGCAAAATATCCATTTTAGCAATCCTATGGCCAAGAAAATTGCTAAATGGTAAACATTCTATAAATATATATTGGGATTGATTTAAAAATTGTGCCATACAAGCAGGTGGCAACATCTTTAGGAATTCCCTTACCTTTTTGAACATCGTTTTGTTGGTATTTTCATGAAGTTTGCATAGTAGAAGCTGAAATTTTAAATTGTAGACAACATAAAACAATAGAATGAAAACGCACTGCATGTTTTTTTAAATATTTATTTCGAAAATTAAATACATTCAGTTTGTGATTCGGACAATAACTGCACATTTACATTTTAGAATTTATACCCCAAATATAACATTTATTAGACTATTTCTATATACAACAAATTAGAGTAGAGTTCCATTAATAAATATTAAATCCCAGTTACTGATGGTGTTAATGCAGTACGTCGTATGAACAAAAATATTTTACAGGAGAGACAAAAAACTGGAGGCAATACTTCGTATTTTGTATAAACGGATTGTTTTAACATTTATCATGATTGCAATAAATTTTATATTTATGCAAGTTATAAACCGTTAGAACATCCCATGGATTTGTCAATTTTTTCACTTAAAAACTAAAAGAAGCGATACTGCATGTACGAAAATAAGATCGAGGTTCTGCCACATGGATATTTTAAGGTATTCCATTTGTCAGATCAATTCAAGCCATCCTCAGATCAAGGAGTTTTTACTATTCTATCGACATGTCAAAATCGCGAAATTTGCAGTTTTTGCAGATACAAAGTATAGCATTGACGCTATCATTGATTAATCAAAACAAACTTAATTCTTAGTATAAATTGAATTCGATACTTAGATATTAAAATTTAATAAACTGTAGGAACTAGATAATATCAAAACGTGTATACACAAATTTTCTTATATCTAAACATAAATGCTTAATATTGTCATTATAAACATTCACACATGGACTAATACCACCATGACCAAGAAGTACCAGCAAGAAAGTAAATAGTTCGCAAAGTTCGTAAACAAGGAAAGTTACTTTATATTCAAACCTATGGCAAGAGATTCAAGGGTATTATGTCATTGGCTTAGTGCCTTTGTCAGATGCGGCACCCAACTGGGCTCCTAGGGGTTGCCCGGGTGCTACACTATCAGACAATTAATATAAAATTATACGATATTTTATTTTATTATTTATGGAAACAAAATATCATAAGTAAATAAATTTCCGTCATTCTTTTCATGTTTGGGAGTAATGCAATGCAATGCTTTAAGGAACCACTACGATTTTTAATTTTCTAGTATATTATGAACATATTAGACCATTTCATTCACACTTTTTTAGAGAATAAGTTACTCAGACATCGAACGTCCCCCCCCAAACAAAGCCCATCCCTCTGCACCAATTCAAATTATTTTTCAATTGGTTTCTAGAAAATCTCAAAATGTTATATTATTCAACACAGGTCGGGGCTTTTATCCGCTGAGTAGTTGTTTCCTGTAAATCTTACTCAGTATATAGTTTAGCCCTCCAGGGTTAGAGGTCGGAGCTCTTGATACCTGCTTTGCAGGTCGCTATCAGTCATTTAGGCATCAGCGATGTCTGACGGGTAGTAGCACTGACCACCAGAGGGATACACTTATCACTAAAGCTGGCCGAGGTCACCTGGCCGACAGAGCCGTCATATGACTCATATGTTTACATCATATCATAATACTTGAACAAGTACAATAAATGGAAATAAATTTTAACAATAATGTTACATTTTATAAAAATTTGTATAAAATTCACCCTTTTAAGCAGATTTATTAAGCAGTTTGGTTGTCGTCATCACAAAGTGGGGAAGATCTATAGTATAATAGCATCAGGTATGTTTCTACAGCTGTCTCCGTCAGCGATGTCCGCTTTGGTGAAAAAATATGTTTGTATTTTGAAAATCACCGTTCGACATCTACGGATGTAATACAGGCATAAGTAAAACAATGTGTGAACTCACTTAACGAAGTTGTAGATGCATCATCACAAATTTGTCTTAATTTGCTAAAATCAGGATCTCTGTAATACACACTCGAATTTTTCACTAACGCGATTATTTTTTGCGTCATTTATAGCCTGTAGCTGTGTATTTACGTCGTTCATTATTTACAGCGATTCCACTAACGACAACGAACTATTTTGCAATTTTTCTATTGCGTCGTGTAGTCCCTATAATTGTTATTAATAGTTTTTAAATCTGTTTCAAGGGAAACGTCTTGAAAGCTTGTCTGGCTTTCCCTAATAGCTGCAGCCTCGTTAGGGTTGAACTGTAGTATCACAGCTTTTATTTGTTGAAAATATTCAGCATAATAAAAAGCCGCTTTCAACCACGTTCCCCAACGTGTGAGAATCGGCTCTGGTGGTTCAGGGATACCAGGACACTGTCTGTGAAATGCTCGAAGCCGTTTAGGAGATTTGAGAAATACTTTTTTGTATTTGCTATTAATGCATCTACATCTGGAAAACATTTTCGAATCGTTTCTGCCACAAGATGTAACGCATGCACTTTACACGTAACATGTAAGTAAAAACCTACTTGACTTGTTGAAAGTTCAAATTTTTCGAATGTCTCCAACACCACACGCGTAATTATTTCGCCAGTACACGCAGTTAGTCTTTTACTAGCTAGTAAAAGTGGAAATGTTGGTTTAAGAGGGTCCAGTACACGTACTATAATATTTAAAATAGAATTTTTTTTACAATCTGTCGTCTCGTCAATACATAACCAGAGCCGTGTATATTTTTAATCCACATTTAATCCTATTTACAATGTCTTCACGAACAGCTGGAATATATCTATGTAACGATGTACGACTTGGTAAGTTCACCTGGGGATTGTATTTAGTCCAAAACTCCCGAAATGGTTGTTTATCCAGTATGTGTAGCGGAATATTACAGGCTATTAACATTAAGAATAAATCAAACATAAACTGAGTTGTCAAAGGCATGCCATTTTTTTATTTTGATGTTGGCACGGTATTGATATGACGACGACAATCTGTTTTGTGCCAGCACATTAAGTCTTGATTGCAAACTTTACAAATTATTTTGCATCCGTCATAGAATAAATCTGGAAATTCACCGATAAATTTATGTGTCCGCGTACGGTCGTTTTTTACCCGATGGAGCGTTTGACATTATGTATATTTTATAGGTACAACCTCACGCATTAACCTTTCAAAGAAGATTGCAGCGTAAATCACTTCTAAATCGGCACGTGTGACGCCAGCGCAAGACCGTGGCTGTACTCCAGCCATCTCGGCCAGCTTTACTTATCACTCACTATGTCCATATTGTCTCGAGTTAAAATCAAATTTGATTATTTTGAAGAAAATTTAAGTCAGTACTGTATACTCCAATGACATCTTGTTTAGAAGTGAAGCAACTTTGCTTTAGTTACAGAGTGCTTAGGGCTATAAATGGATCTGTTTGTTGATGATTTAAATTAATGAAGGCAAGCAGTCCTATTAACAAAATAAATCCATAATATTGTCTCAACTGACATGTAGGTACATATTTACAAAAATCTGCCTACAACTTTTTTCCAAATATTCCAGTTTGAATACTTAATAATATACTATACATTTTAAAAAGGTGCATGTAAGCATCGTAAAACTCAAATGGGCTTATTCCACATCATTTCTCGATGTAAACCTCTGCCAATATTGTTTCATAATCTTTGATGGCCTCTATTTAGCGAACAAAGTTTTCTCGAGTATTGCCATACTGTTTTATGGGTATTTGCTTCTGGACGATGGTCAACATCCAGCCTCACAATAAGATCGGGCTTGTGGGGTGTACAAATACATTTCGAGACTAGCTTTATTTGTTTTTTCTTGTAGTCATGTGAAATATTAAGATTAAATCAACTAGGGAGAAAGTTTCAGAAGCATGCATGCATCCATGAAGTCAAATTATGGTGACTACTTCTGGCAACAAAATATTAAGTCATTCATGAATAAATAAAATTCCTCCCATCATTACACCATATATTACTAGTGAATAAATGGAGGAAATAAAAAGATATTAGAGAGAAATTTAAAAATAATGCAGGAGTTGCTGGGTTTTATGTGGAATTCACGGGGTGCTGCTAAGAATTTACAATTATAATCAGTACCTCACAATGAAATATATAAAATTCTATCTCTACCTATTTGATCACAACAATTCTGTATTTTCATTTATTTTACTGTATTTGATGTAGTTAATTTGAAAGGAAATAATTTTTATTATATTTAGGGAATTTGCAACATGGCCCAGAAATAAATTTTTTAGAGAATCCATCGAGTAGATGTTATAAGTAGTAAGGTATTTCCAAGAGTTATGGTAAATTGTTATTAGTAAGCATGTACTGTGGAAAGATAGCAGGAAATGCGAGAATTTTAGAAGAAATTCACAAGATAATTAGGAAATTTAACAATATATTTCAATCACAATTAATTATTTTCATAATACATCATTTTATCAAACAATATCGTATGGTACCACGATCGACCTACGTCAAAAAAACATATTTTACAAAGGATTATATTTAGACACAAATGAAACATCGTACAGTCCCATTTTTCCACAATTTTCATATTTTAACCTAGGCCAGTACCTTTTTCACTTTTCCAGATAATTATCTGGGGATTGAAGAAGTAAAAAATGTAGTTGAAGAGTTTCTTATGTCATTACTAATTAATTATGGCATTACAATACTAATTAAATTAAAAAGATTACTCCACTTTGAACAATTAAAATGCTAAAACTATCTTATCATGTTGCTGTGGTGTTATAAAAATATTTCAAAAAGAAATTACAGGTCCGATCTTAAACCAAAATATTATTTTTCTTAATCGTCATTCCAAACACCCTGCACAACATAATTTTAAAAATAGTATACATACAATATCAATAAATAACTTTATTGTGTTTACGCTAAAGCTATCGTTTTATTTTATTTAACTTTTTGTTATACCGTGTTGATTTTGGAATTCATACGTTTTTATGAACCTGTATTTCTACTTTCATTAATACGTTAATCGATCCAATAAAGTAAAACATACCTAATACAAAATTATGATACAGAGTAGTTTGTGTGCTGTGGCATAAGAAAAAAAAGGCAAAATCGATAAAACACGCTGTATCTTTGGTCGTTAGACCCATCAACCATGGGTTATTTGGAACCACCTAGGTGTCCCACATCGACAGTATATGTCCATGTCCCTGTGAAACACCCTGTATATAAAAAAATGTACGCTTCCAAATAGCTGTACCCGACTGTCATCAGTTTTGTGACATTTAAATTACCCCATAAATGTAAAAAAAAAGTTATTTCAGAGTAAACACTGCCTAGTTTCATTTCATTATTTAAAATACTGCTAAAAAAAAAAAAAGATATGCCGTGTTTCGCTTGCATCCAGCATAGTGAAAAGAAATCTAACAAAATTTGTAGACCGTCAAATAAAAATATTGTACCAAATGTATGAAAAAACTTAATAAAAAAAATTGAATCATAATAGCAACACTAAAAGTACACTTAAGAACCGGAGGAATCACTCATATTTTCATCCTCGATCTGCATACGGAACTTGCATTTAGCACAGAACTTTTTACTACCGTGCAAAGAGCAATCACTGTGACTTGTAAATGATTCAGTCTTACGGATTTTACTACGAGATTCATCACAGCCCTGCTTTGAAGTGGATGGAACATTCTCCACCAATGGATCCTGCGTGTTGCTAGAGCTAGAACTACTATCCTCCTGAGAGTCAGTCTGATTACTACTATCATCATGTAATGTCTCTAAATCTAGTTCAGAGTCGGAAAGGTTGGAGTCTTCCTCACGAACTTGAAGGATCTCTGGGGGAATCCAGCGGATCGCACGCAATTTTTTATTCCTTTTCAGGAAATTCTTGTAATTCAGAGGGCACATCAGGTCATCTTCAAGCTCGGCTAGTCGTTTTCTTTCATCTTCCTCTGAAATAAACACAACTTGATGAACACATTTTTTGAGCAGTTTCAAAATAGTTACCGTTTGTAGGGACGATCCAAAAGTATTTTCTTTCGTATAATCTTGTAAGGCCTGGAATTTCCTTGTATCTCTTATAGAGCATGGGATTTTTTGAAATAAATTCCAAACAACGCATTTGTAACGTAGGTTCTTCAGATACTGCACAGGTAATTCTTACGGCTGACTGGGCAGCCGTTGAACTCACCATGGGATATAATTCCCTACCCTTTAAACCTTTGAAAGCTATGCCTAAAAAAATACAAGAAGATTTTTAAATGATATAATAGCATTGAAATAATGCTTCAACAGTGCACATTTAAAACTGTCACCTTTTACTAGGGTGATTGTACCAATACCGAGTAATTTTTAAAGTAAGTTTGTCCACAAATATGATCCAAAGGTTTTGTAAAAGCATCCTATGCAATTGACTCTGTTGAAAACGTCGATTTTTGAAAAAATTTTATTTTCAAATAAATGTGACACGGGAATGATAAACTATACACGGGAATGATTTTTTTTATTTAAAATAATATTACATAAAAACATTGATAGGAAATTTAACAGGAACTCTTGGTTTTTAATTAAACAAATAAAAAACTCTTTAAACTGGGTACAACCCAAAAACAGTCTTAGAAACAGTCTGCCAAATTTAAATCAAAAACAAAAAAAAAAAAAAAAAAAAAGCTATGTACATTCAAATACATCTACGGAATGTGGAAATTTATAATATTATATATAATATAAGGAAGAATTTGAGGAAGAAATTCAATGATTTGATCTGCTTTAATAAAAGACATTATGTTCTTATCATCATAGTTTGGGGTTTTTCTTATTCTCATGACTGTAGAAGGCTTGGTCCTCATTTTGTATTTTTTTATTACATGGCCATAGCAGCGCATTAACTTTTGTTAATGGGGCAAATCTGGATCAGAAGGGATCACGTGTTTTTTAGGGTTTATCTTTTTCAGAAGCCTGTAGTATTTTTTTTTTATATAACTAAGTCTTTTAAAACATTGCAATTTGCGTTCTGCCTCTTTTGTTTTTTTCGATATCGCCTAACTTTGTTCCTGTTAGCTATTTTTCTTCCAATTTTTCTTCAACGTGGTGTAAACCTTCTATTTTCTTCATAGTCCCCCTCAGCAGACGAAGCAGGGGGGGTATCTGCTTCTAGCAATGCAGCTTCATTTTCTATTATCTTTTTTCTTAAACGATAGTTTTTTGAATTTTTCCATTTCTTTCTTATTTGTCTTTGTTCTATGGAATTCAAGTCCTAAACAGTTCTCTTTATTTCTTTCTGTTTTAAATATTTCTGTCTTTCTTTTTCTCGTTGTTTTTCCCTCTGAACTGGATCTTCCCTAATTTATCTTCGTCTCTCTCTTTCTCGTTTTTCTCTTAAAGTATCTTCTCTTGATTTATTTAAACTCTGTTTTCTAGCTTAAAATAAATAGATACAGTAAATTAATGTTGTATAATATACTAAAGAACCAAACTAATCATTCCCATGTCAAACACGTCATTCCCGTGTAAAAAACCACACGGAAATGACACGGGATTGATTATTTAGAAATTATTCTTAAAAATTTAATATAATTAATTTGCTTCGTGTTACGAAATTTGGACCAGTAATAGTAGCATAGTTTTTATACGTGAAAAAAAAATAGTACAAATAAAAATTAATATATTTTAACCCATTTCTTACTTACCATGGTAATGACAGGCCAACAGGTTACAGTTTGCTACAAACACTATATTTTGTAGGCATGAAACACCCTGGTCAAAAGTTCTTTGGTAAATGCTGGCTCCCACCAGAAAAATTATGTTGCACGTCTTCTGTTTCAAGGTCAGATTCGGCTGACATGGCGGTCAAATAGTAAACACGGGAATGACGTAAGTGTACTAGGGACAATTTTAACAATTTTAGTGCCGGTGAAATTTTCGCATTAGTATCTTTATGTTAAATAAAATATTTGGTATAGGGACAGACACGGGAATGACAATGTCACTGGTTTTTTTTTCTAAAAAAAGGGGTAAATCTTTCGTTTTTAATTAATTTTTATAGTATTTTAAGTAAATACAAATAAAGTTGTATAAGATATCAACATCATTAAGAGGAATTTAAACATAAATTTGATTTTAATGATGAGACAATAATTTACTCAGTATTGCTACGATCTCCCACTAACAAAAAACTCACCTAAAGGTTTTCTATTGACATAATACTCCAGAGTTCCGTTGCACATATCTAAGTGGACACCCACAATACTTCCCAGTCCAAACTGTGAGCCATATTTCCTGACCAGCTTATTATGTTGGATATTACCGTGATAGGAGTATCCCCAAGACTGTGAGTCAATACCCAGCATACTGCAGAATCTAAATTTCCAGTCAGACAGTACGATTTTTGATGTGCCAACGCCTACCATCTGAAAAAATTTTATTAGCTTGAAATGAGTTCATTTTGATAAGAATTAATATTAAACTATAGACCCTTGTAAAAGTGTTAAGATATACACGATAATTTATTATTCAGGTATCTGAGCGTGAATTGAGACACAAGTGATAAACGCAGACTAGTTAAGGTTAAGGCAATTAAAAAAAAATACTTCCATATAACTTAAATTTCAGGCGTTTACACAATAATAATTCATTACTTAAGTATTGGGGAGGCTACAATGGACTTAACTGAAGAATGTTATAGCAGAAAGAACAATAGAAAATCGATTTATTTATACAGCCAAAATCAGTAATCAAAATTTGTTACATCATAGAGTTCGGTCAGTGACTTCATTTTATTTGTTGAGGTTTGCAATTTATGTGTGTACGTTTCAAGCTGGTGGAAACTATTTTGTAGAAGCCCAGAGAGATAATTTACACAGTTAACGTATTTATGCTTATGGACTACATATGGACTAACAAATGTAACAATAAGTGTAAGTCATTGGAACAAGCCATACTGGAATACAATTTGATCGGTATCCTAATAAGTGAACATTGGTTAAAGGAGGAAGAGAATGATTTATATCAATTACAAAATTATTACACGGCATCATCTGCAGAAATGAAAATATTCATGGAGGTGTTTGTACCTTTATTAGGAATGATATATCTTCCACTCCCGTTGCTGCCATAAACTCCATTAGTGTCGATAAACATTTTGAAGTGTGTTGTATTTATGAGTATCAATGGCAAAATCATATCGTATGCTGATGACACAGTGATCACTTTTAACGGAACAACATGGGATGAAACAAAAAACCAAGTTAAAGATGGAATAAAAAAGATAAAAGATTGACTTGACACTAATAAATTATCGCTATATGTTGAAAAAACCAATAGCTTTTTCACTCACTACCATCCGGCATTCAGAACAATAAAAGTAGATAATTTAGATCAGGAAATAAAAGAAACAGCAAATATCAAGTATCTTAGAATTTATATTGACCAAAATTTAAAATGGAATATGCATATAACATACTTGACAAAAAAAATTCGACGCTTGATACATAAATTCTATATTCTAAGGAATGTCATGGATCAAAAATTAATCATCACGCTGTATCAAACACTTGTAGAACCACTACTACGATACGGTATAATAGTATGGGGTGGTCTGTACAATAATGCACTAAGTCAGCTAAATGTAATACAAAATACAATATTAAAAATAATCTATAAAAAAAATCGTTTATTCTTTACAAAACTATTATACTCTGAAAAAACATGTAATATTCGTAGGCTGTATCTAGCGTGAATTTGCTCCTATGTCCATAAACATGACAAATTAAAAGAATATATGTCACAATCACAACACCAGGAAAAAAGTAAATCAGCATTTAAAAGTAACATCAAGTAATAAAAAATCAAATCAAAGATTTATTAGTTACCTAGCGTCAAAATGCTACAATATGTTACCAATGTCTGTAAAACAAATAAGAAACATAAGAAAATTTATTATGGCATGTAAAAAAATATATAATACAAAATAATTCCGACTTTATTGAATTATTACATTACATCATTCATTAATCAGTTTCCATGGAATAAGCCATACTATGAAGTGAAAAATTAATAAAATCAATATACAATATAAAACAAACAGTACACATATATTATGGATTGTAAGGTGCACATACAGATGGTCATACATCTAGGTGCAACATATAGATATGTAATCTGAATAATCTGAATAATAACTCTTGTGATTGCTAGTTAAAAATACATGTATGTGTGTGTGTGTGTGTTTTAGTGTTACATTCACCAATACTTTTAGCCCTCTACGTATTAACTTTGGATGTTACCGAACTTGTCAAAATGACCACAAGGTAAGATATTGTATCATACATGAATGGACGTATTTACGCAGTGACACATCGCCTAGTAACAACCCTGGAATTGACGTTCTTTATCGATACCTTCTGATCCCTATTTATAAGTGATTAGAAAGGGTTTTTTTCAATTCACCCTGGGCACAATAATTATTTGAAAGATTTTTTCTTTTTTTATATTCTTAAACCCTGTTTTATATATATTATTTTTAGTTGATATTCTCTTGGGGTTTTTTTTCCTTACTTAATTTTCATGGTTTTTCTCATTCTGCAAACATTTAGATAGTTTTTAATGAATAAATGAATAGATTTTTTTTTTCAATTTTTTTATGCTTTGCCATTTTTAAGATCGATATTCGCAGTTAAAGTGAGGGCTGAATATATTTAAATGTAGATATTTACAATTTTTTCTATTTTAACACGCTTTTATTAGCTTCACTTGTATGTTTGTTTGTTTGCTTGTTTGTTTGTAACCGACTCTTTGGACTCGATTTTGACCCACTTTAAACGGACAGATTTAATTGAAACTTTGTACACTTACGAAGAACCGGTAACAATACAATAATTTGATAAGTTTATATCATTATCCTGATCAGGATCGCCAGTCCTTTCCTCACGTATCATCTGCGTGAGAGCAAGAGGCTTAATATTGTAAGTATATTCCGTGGTTCTCAGCTCGGTCGTTGGTCGAGCGGGCAAGTCTTAGTCGACGCGAAACGACGGACTCCTCGGGCGTGAGTTCAAATCCCACCGCTGAAATAAAAATATGTTTTTTTTTTCAGAAATATCCGTTGGATCGTAATATGTTATAATATCAGCATCAATAAGCAATATAAATATAGTTTAAAAAAACTACAAAACACGCTTTCATAGCACATCAAACTAAAAAGTGAAAAATAAATATAGTTTATTTTAATTATATGAAAGAAATTTGCTTTTTAATGTTTCAAAAATATTTTATTAGAAACTCTACACGTGTTTCGGCTTTTTAGGCCTTTGTCAAGAGTACAGGGAATACTGAACAGTAAAATTTGTGTCCATTGCTTATATAACCACATCTGGTACCTACTATAAAACTATTGTGAAATATGTTTTTATTAGCTGAATATTACTTTATTTTTAAATCTAAATTATTTTATTTAAAATATGGTGGCCAGTAAAAATTTGTAGTTCATTCGTTAAGTTTTTGTTATTTTTAACAGCTTTACTTATTTCTAATTGTTCTAATAGATCAAGTTTCTTTCCTTTCTTTTCTGAATGGAGTAATTTGACATTATTTAAATCTATAAAATGACTGTTTTCTATACAATGTGTTGACATGCCCGTACTATATACATTGTTTACAATAGATTTCCTGTGTTCATCGAATCGCTTTTTTTACATTTCGTCCAGTTTGTCCAATGTATATAGCATCACAGTCACTACATTTTAACTCATATACTCCTGGTTTTTTTGTAGTTTTTCAGTTTTATCTTTATTATTAATTAACATTTTACCTAAATTATTTTTATTTACTGAAATTGTTCTACATCCTAGTTTATTCAGTTTATTACTAACTCTATTGCTGATCTTAGGCCTATAATTAATACATTTATATATCTTATTGCATTCCTGAGAAGAAGCGGCATAAAACTCTTTACGTAAAGTTTTCTTTTGTTTGTTTTTTATTAGTTTATCTATTAGGTTTTCTTTATAGCCATTGTTTTTCGCAATTTGTTTGATTACGTTATTTTTGAAACATTAAAAAGCAAATGTCTTTCATATAATTAAAATAGTTAATAATGTTTCACAAGGAGCCAACCGCAGAATCAGTTCAATATAGTTTAAAAAACTAAAAAACACGCTTTTAAAGCACATCAAACTAAAAAAGTGAAAAATAATTGTTAATATAAACTGAAAACAATACTGAACGAAAAATACTAGTATTATTGTGAAAAAAGCGTGGGGCGCTTTGTGCCATACTTTTCGTATATCGAGCAACCCACGCTTTTTTCTACAACAATACTAGTATTTTTTCGGTCATTATTGTTTTCGGTTTATATTAATAATTATTTTTCACTTTTTTAGTTTGATGTGCTTTAAAAAAGCGTGTTTTTTAGTTTTTTTAAACTATATTTATTTGCTTTAAATTTATATACTGCAACTTGTAAAAATTATTCTTCACAATAATATATTCCATACCAAAATGTAATGTTAAAGCACCAACTAAAACAGCCTTCAATTTTCTAAAAAGGGCTGTCCAGTCTCTTTTAAAACTAAAAGGTTGAAATCGGTATTAGAATATATTCTAGATAAATTCTGGATAAGGATAGAATATTTATTTTATTGAAGAAAAATTCAACACAGAATATCTAATAATAATTTTGTTTATTTCAAATGTATTATTTTTAAAAAAACATTGTAAAAATCTGGGTTCGATAACATCTCTGACAATAACAGGTTGTTAGACTCCCTACATATGTAAAGTGCTAAAATTTCAAACGATTTTTAAACATCACTGAATAATCTCCAATACTTTATCAAGAACAGCCCAAAGAGGTCACAGACAAGACATTTAAATGACGTAAATTTACATTGAACCATGTAAATTTATGTCTGCCAATTTTATTGCCACTTTTATGATAACAAACATTTTGCAGTATACAGATAAACTCTACAAATACGCTTTCAGATATTTACACATGATTAATTATAAATGATAGTCATTATAATTATATTATTATATTTCCCAGATTACCTACTTAGTTTATAAATAAGAAAGCATGAATAAACAAATAAAGCTGCAGCGACATTTCATTCAGTAATTGAAGTAGTAAATTGAACTTTACCTACTTTAGTAGCATTTTATATGATATACAAGGTGTCTCTGAAATAAGTGACAATTGAAATATTAGAGTAATGATAATTATATTCCAGATGCTTGTAAATTTGGGTAGGGTGTGATAAATCTGAATTTTATTAGAAAAAATCAAGCGAATGAATGAAGCTACAAAATTCACAGATATGTGAGAGATGATGAATAAAATACGAGTAAAGTGTCAACTTTTACAATTGAAGTTTTTGCCACAAATTAATTTGTTTTATTCAAGGTAAATCCCTCAGTTTATCATTTCTTTGATTTTCATGAATGAGGGCTACCGCACTTGAATTCACCACGAGAGGCGCTAGTGTAGGGTAAGGTCCATGTCACTGAACGTTAATGTTTACTATGGCTTTTTAACGCGAGTTTTCAATAATTTTTATAAAAATTAGCTGAAAAACATTTAACATAATGATGGCAGAAGGGGAAGTAGTAATTTACTTGCCCAGTAGGGAAATCATTGTACCTATCAGAGGTGTCTTATGTCACTAAAGTAAGGTTATATCAAGCATGAGCATGATGAAAACAACGAATTTGCATGATTATTAATTACGATTTTCAGTAGTAGACTCCTTTGGTAAAGCATAATCGTAAGGATTAAAATGTTCCTTACAAACACACGAATGTTTCAAATGAGTAAGGTTATCCCTGTGAATCGCTACCAACCACTGTTTTAGGCGAGTTTTGTCTCTCGGAAGCATATATCTGCCTTTTGTTTCCAAACAAAATGGAACTGCACATCACTGAGGCATAATTAACAAGTTTTTTTATTTACTGGTGTACTGAAATAATTATTATAAAACCCTATAAACTGGTTCCGCGCCTAACAATAACTCTTAACAGCAACCTTACTCGCCAGTGGCGCCAACTAGTGAGCCTAAAAACGGTAGCCCTCATTGGTATGAATGACATGCAATGGTAGTTTTGCTTACTGAGGTTATGTTTTGGGGAAAATTATTTTTTACTGATAGTTCAAGAATATAAATTAATACGAGATAATTTTTTTCCCTTAAATAATGGACTCCTGTTTTCCTTCTCTAGAAAACATCAAAACAGCTGCTTTCAGTAATAAAAAAGTGACAAATGACAAATTAGACGGCATAATATAGACCTAATAACTAAGCAATTTTGCTAGAGTATTCAAGTTCAAGTTCCTTTATTAAACATAATATATATAAATTATCTACATTAATATGAGGGTAGCACCTAAGCCAGAAAAGGCTTGTTTTGTGCTAATATCTTTCAGTTGGAATATTTAAATACTAACATATTTTTATTATTAAACATAGTTATTTACAAAGAAATACATAAAATCAATAGATAGTTGGAGGAGAATCAGGAGGATGTACAAATATAATTAGGTACTATTTTGAGTAGCAAATTTAACTAAATAGTTCGGAAGATGTCGCAATAAAATTTGATACGGTATGACGAAATTTCATTTTGTTACTAATACTAAACCTAATAAAAAAAAATGCCTACTCTAATTTTTCTTTTCTAACGACCTATTTATATTAATGTTCTGGCGGAGTTTAGCACATCGCTATTCCACCACTCAACCAGGATAGGCCCACACATATCACACAACAATCATTCCCTGCTATATTTACCCGATGCCACAGCTGACATTCGAACTCAGTAGATAGACAATGGCTAGCCGTGTTCTGCCACACAACAATGCTTTAGCCCACTGTGCTTTCATCTTAGTATTTTAAAAATAACTATACATCCATGTCCTAGCTAGGATTCGAACCCAGGGCTCTTTAGTTTCTAGCCTAAAGTATAATCACTGAGCCAATAATTGAAGAAAATTGGAATGGATTATGTATATGTAGATCGAGTAGAATATATACCTTGTGGTAAGATCTACACATACAAGTAGTTTTGAGCATTTTAAAGAAAAATTTATTAACTTGTCACCAATGCATCCCAACTAATCTACCAAATAAATCTGCCCACCATACATAGAAAAATCGTGAATGTATGATACCCGATACCATTTTAGAATGGATTAGTGCTATATTAATGTTTTAAATAACTTACCACATCAGTTCCGTATAAATTGGAAATCATTTTAATTTCCCAGTAATAATAGAAGATTTGTCTGAAAAGGCAAATCACCCCGTACTGCAGCAGTTCCTGAGCTGTATAATGGATGAAATAAAATATCCTTACTATTGTTGGAAATCCTTGTATTCGACGAGCTATTTGCTTTTGACCAACACCAATTGAAAATGTCAATATCCTCGCCACAGTTGCACTGTAATTTTCCATCAATTATACCTTTGATGCAATTTTGTGAACAAAAAGAATTCATGTACTTCATGTTTATCTCTTTCGCCGATTGCGACGTTGAACTTATGAAGAAATACATGACGACTAGTTAGTAATTAATAACTACTCTAAATATTTTAAACCATGCTTAATTATCATCGACTGTTTTACGCAATACAATTTTTACGACACTATTACGATGGAATATTTACTCTTCTATTCATCTGCCATCATATGTTTACAGTTCATCAGGTTACTTCTTCTCTTCCATTTTGACGTCACGTCACGTCCTGCGCAGTAGCATGGAGTAGTGGGGTAATGGCTTTTTTATCTGTTCTGTGATAATGGTGACTGAAAGTTAAATATGGAATAGAATAGGATTCATCGATTGAAATATTTTAGTCAACTATTTATTTAGGTTTATAGATATCCTTATTAACAACTTTAAGAATTACATAATATTTATCACATCAGTATTTGACGTTACACTTTTCAGGATCATAACTTCATATCTCATCACGATGACGTCATACGAAAACATACAAAAACAACTTTAGATCAGTCTTTAGACCATACACAAATACAGTATTTCGGTTTCACTATCAAATGTTTACTGATTGATCCCTTGGGATCGGAACTAGAAGATCTATCGAAAGAAACAATAATAGTTAGAACTAAACATCGAAGAATTTGATACTTTCAACGGTTTACGGATATATATTTTGTAGTGGGAATATCGACATGTGTACTTCAAATTACAGCTGAATATAACATGCTTTCGCAATAGCGCAATAAATAAGTACCCGAAATTGGTTCTTCGCACATATAACCTTCCATAAAAGCAGAAAACAGTCGCTATGTGCCCCGCAGGTAGCAACAAATCAGATGTTTATATATTTATATTGTAATTATTAATGCATCATTTTATTTAATTAATTTCGTCGAAGCAACTAAGAACTATATTTTTTGAAATTTAAAATAGCTAGACCTTTAATCGCTAGATAGATGTTGAGAATTCTCGAATAAAAGCAGTAGTTAGCGTGACTTTTATAATCTATGAGAATTCGATATGATGATATATTATGATGTCATTGAGATAAAGAAAAGTGACGTTTCTTTTGTTGTCGTTTATTAATTATTCAATAAAATAGATTCTTCAATATGGGAAATGTGGATACAAAATTAAATTTTCGAAAAGCCGTAGTGCAACTGACTTCAAAGTCTGAGGTAATCTATATTTAAAGTTAACTAGAAATTAAGGAAGAAAATAACACAACTTTTAACTTTTAGCCAATAGATGCAAATGACGACACTTTTTGGGACCAGTTTTGGTCAGAAAATGTAACAAATGTCCAGGATATATTTACATTAGTGCCTGCCGCTGAAATTAGACAATTAAGAGAAGATGCACCTTCAAATTTAGCTACATTATGTTATAAAGCCGTTGAAAAATTAGTCAAAGCTGTTGATAGCAGTTGTAGAACACAACATGAACAACAAACTGGTAACTTAAAAAATAAATTATAACTACTTAGTTTTTATATAAATATCCTTTCAGTCTTAAACTGTACAAGACTACTTACAAGAATTTTACCCTATATTTTCGAGGACTCTGAATGGAAGGGCTTCTTTTGGTCCTCATTGCCTAGTCAGGAGAAGATGATGAGGATTCTGTACCACTAGCACAATCTCTTTTAAATGCTGTCTGTGTGAGTTGTTTTACTGGTTATTGGCTCGCACTCATATTTTTTCCCCTATTTCTTTATTTTAATACAAACAAAACTATGTATTAGATGACTACGAATTATTAATTATTACATTTACTACTTGCTTGAACTGAGTTTTATATTGGCGAAAAATATAATACACTAATTTCCTACCAAAAAATATTTCAGCATTTATTTTTATTACAGGATCTGCTGTTTTGTCCAGATTTCAGTGTAGTAGCAGGTAGAAAAAGTGGACCAGTAAGTTTTCAAAACCACACCCTTAAAAAATGAACTTATAGAACTTTTCTTCACAGGATAAAGCTGAAGAACTATCTTCAATAGACAGTTGTGAATATATTTGGGAGTCAGGTGTAGGTTTCGCACATTCTCCTACTAGAAATCCCACATTCGACTTAAACCGCACTGAACTTTTAAAACTTTTGTTGACATGCTTTAGCGAGACCATGTACCAACCACCGGCGGATATCTCTCAAAACCCAAATAAATGGATATTGTAAGTATATATACATAATAGAATTTTTATTCTCAATGTCTGAGGCAAGGTTTTCCATCATATGCGAACTGATCCTTGATGCAGTTATGCATAGACATATCCTATAGGTCAGAGTATGTAGTATTTATCTGATCTATGCTGTGATTAGATTGACACTGCACGAAAAGTTACTTTAAAGGTAACAAACATTTAAAAAAACTTTATCACGTGTTTCGTCTTTTAAACTATTTTCTTAAGTTACCTTTTTTTAGGCATTTGACTTCGGCAGAAAATAGGCATGCTTTGCCGATGTTTACCTCCTTATTGAACACTGTGTGTGCCTATGACCCAGTAGGTCTTGGCGTTCCCTACAACCATTTATTGTTTAATGATTCTCTAGAACCTCTGGTTGAGGCTGCCCTCCAAATTCTTATTGTAACTTTGGATCATGACACTAGTTCATCTACTCCGGCTGAATCTGAAGACGTAAGTGTAACGCACATTCACAACTAGTGGAATGCTTTTTGAAAATTTTCTGCTATTAACCGCATTCCAAAGATATTTTTATTGTATGACGCAAAAACTAATCTTTCTTTTAGCTTTCTGTACCGGATAATCTTTTCATCAATTACTTATCGAGGATACATCGTGATGAAGACTTTAATTTCATTTTAAGTGGCGTCACCCGATTATTAAACAACCCTTTGCTTCAAACTTACCTGCCAAATTCCACAAAGAAAGTGCATTTTCATCAAGAATTGCTAGTGTTCTTCTGGAAAATGTGTGATTATAACAAGGTACAATTTTATTTTTTCGAATTTAAATTGTTTACTTAATTTTTAAAATTATTTTCAGAAATTTTTATATTTTGTGCTTAAAAGCAGCGATGTGTTAGAAGTACTTGTGCCTATTTTGTATCATCTAAATGATTCTCGTGCCGACCAGTGTAAGTTGTGCTTTAATATATATATTTTTAAATTAATTAAGAGTTATTTTCTAACCCTTTATTTCAGCTCGTGTGGGATTGATGCATATTGGTGTGTTTATTCTGCTTCTGCTTTCTGGTGAAAGAAATTTCGGTGTTCGTTTGAATAAGCCATACACAGCCACCGTTCCCATGGATATCCCAGTGTTCACTGGCACTCATGCTGATCTCTTAATCATCGTATTTCATAAAATCATTACCACTGGTCACCAACGCTTGCAACCTCTCTTCGACTGCTTGTTAACTATTCTAGTCAACGGTAAGTAGTTTTTTAAACGTTTTGCGACAGGATGCTAATGGGTGCTTTCCACCAGTTAATAGAAAACTTACTTGTATTTTAAGTGGAGTGAATTATACATAGTTAAATTTATATTCATAAATACAAACTTTGAATTATGTCAAGTAGTAAACAGGTTTATCTAAATCTTAGTAAAACTTTATTAGGGATACCACGAGGTTCAGTACTGGGACCATTATTGTTTAATATCTATAGATCATCATATCGATTTGCTAACCAATTACAATCTGTATTTAGATACAGATTGTAATTGGTAAGGCTTAGGCCTTACTTCTCTTAGTGTTCCTATTGTTTAGAAAAATCATTGGCACTATCTATTGTAAGATACCCTATATTTGTCTTATGCTGATCACCCTGCACTGCATATTTTCTTCAGAAATGGTTTTAAAGTTTTGATTTTGTTTTTCAGTATCACCTTATCTAAAAACATTATCTATGGTCGCCAGTACCAAATTGCTTCACCTCTTAGAAGCTTTCAGCACGCCTTGGTTCTTGTTTTCTGCCTCTTCAAACCACCACCTAGTCTTTTTCCTGTTAGAAATTTTCAACAACATAATTCAATATCAATTTGACGGTAATTCTAATTTAGTATATACTATAATTCGAAAAAGGCAAGTTTTCCATAGCCTTGCGAACTTACCAAGCGACTATGGCACTATCGCCAAATCCATGAACAAACGTGCAAAAACACGACTAACAAGCTCGACAAGTCATGAAAATGTATCTGAAATTGCAATGGAAGGCTCTCGTCCTGCGTTACCTGCAGAGCCAGGGACTTTAAAAGCTACATTACCGGACACACCACAGATTGGGCAGATGACTGAGAGGGAATCTGCACATCCATCATTCCAGCAGGTGGAGACCTTGCCATTGACCAATGGGATGGCTACTGTCACGTTGAACACACCTTCAAAAACTGCTGTTAGCATTGGCAATGAGTCTAACGAGAAGGTAAGAAGTCAACAAAAAAATGTATTTCAACCAGATTTAATGCATTTTTACAGACTATCAATAAAGAAGGTGGGCAACCAGCAAAACCAAGCAGGAGTCCTACCGTTTCAGAGTCATCCTCATTTTCTAGATCAGTAAACACTGTAAACTAATGTGGCTTTAGTATTTTTTTCGATTATTAACATCTTTAATTTTAGCGTAACAGTCTTAGGGTTAGCGCTCCAAATGACAACCAAAATGGGCAGTGGGTGCCAACGGGTGAATGGGTCCACTCGTGGAAAAGCAAGCTGCCTCTACAGACCATAATGAGACTGTTGCAGGTCCTCGTACCACAGGTCGAGAAGATATGCATTGACAAGTAAGAATGAACAATTGGAATGTAATTGTAGCGATTTATAACGTAATACAATATTAATTTTCAGGGGTCTGACTGACGAAAGTGAAATTCTAAAGTTCTTGCAACATGGAACTTTAGTAGGGTTGCTTCCAGTGCCCCATCCTATTCTGATCAGGAAATATCAGGCCAATTCAGGTACCACGACATGGTTCAGAACGTACATGTGGGGCGTTATATATTTACGGTAAGTACCCATTGAGAAAATATTTTTGAGCAATTTTTATGACATTAGAGATGAAATTTTTTAGAAATGTGGATCCTCCCATATGGTATGACACGGACGTTAAACTGTTCGAGATACAGAGGATTTAAGCAACGCTTAGATTTAGTTTTAATTATTTTTAATTTATTTATTTTTGTTTTAAAAGTATAATTTTAACTTTTGAGCTTGACATGGGCGCACTACTTATTCGTTTTAATGTGTGAAAGAAAAGAGTTGTGGAATATACCGGATGACCACAGGACATGGTACACCCCCAAAATTTTCCGTAATTATAAAGTTGTAAATCTGAAATTTGGGAATTGTTAATGAGACATGATTTGATCCTATTTTCAAGATCTTTCTTCGTCTGGTTTTACTGAAACTGACCAACTTTTTTTTTTAAGTCTTATTAGCAATTTCCAAATTTCCGATTTATATGTTTTAAATAATGCAACCAATTTTGAGGGCATACTATGTCCTGTGGTCACCCAGTATATCATACTTAAGTTTGAGCAGCTTGATAGGTCCATGATTAGGATTTTCTTCAATTACGCCGAGGTAAGAAATTTTTTTTGGACTCTTAAGTTTCCCAAATAAGCTTTTCGATAATATATGTTTAACATGTGAACATTTAAAGTGTCTTATTTATAAAAATGAATATGCATTTATTATTAAGACTGTATTAAAAAAAATAGCTTATAAATTAGAGAAACATGTAATTTTGTAATCCAGTTACCATATCTTTGTGTGATCACTGTGCATTCCTTGCATATTTTAAAAACATTCCAGGAATCACTTTTAATTATCCATAAAAAAAGATCAAAATTGTGTAAGTAATTATATAAATGTCTAATTTTTATGAAGAATTATAACACGTGCAATTAAAGAATGGAAATTCAATATCATGTTTTAATTTTACATAAAATCATTAATCCCGCAATAATAATTTTAGACCTCCAATCAAAGAAAACAAAATTTTCCTCAGGTATCAGGAAGATGGTCATTCTTTTTACTATGTCAGAATTCACCAATATTGGGCCAGACTTCCCAATTGATGGGCTGGTAAGGGAATCTATAGAATGTCTGTAAGTTCAACAGACCTAACCCCACTTACTTTTTCTTGCTCTTTCGTTCAAACAGTAATTTTTTAGTTTTTTTTTTCTAGTAAAACTAATTTATTTGTTTAAGCAAAAACTTTTTTTTAATTAACAAATTTAACATATTTACGAGAACAAGAAATTAAAAAAATTGCTAGTTTTTTTCATTCTTCTAAGGGAAACTACATATAGAATAAATTGTTTGACATTTTCTATATTTATATGTACTGTTTGTGAACAGTAGTGGAATTTCCCATCAACTCTGGAGGCATTTCAAAGTTTAATGAAATTCCATAAGGTCTTAAATAATAAATTAAATATTCCAGTAGGTACATCTGATATGGAGTTACGTATATGGCACTGTCTGAACAACATTTTATACCCTAAAAACATAAAAACAAAATATGACCTTAAGCTGTATATTGTCATATTTGCTCTTTTTACGGCAGTTACTAAAAATCGTATTTTAAAGAGCCTTACATATTAAAAACGGGTTATTTATATACTGTAATTTGATTGCATGTATTATAGGTCGTGCAACCAGGATTTGTCGGGATTTGATGTATACAACATGATCCAAAAAGTTTGAAACATGTTTTCATTAATGATTTCTCAGAAAAATATTACTCTTGAGAAGAGTTGGTGCATGATCTTAAATTAAATACTGTTTACACATATTTCTATTAGTCCAGGTACTTATGCTAAAACATCAAATTATTGAAATTGACTCGAGAGTAACTACCATCATTTAAGGTACCAAAAATGTTATTTTAAAAAATTGTTTCTATTTCCAGATTATGCCCAACTCTGGATATTAACAAATTTTAGTGTTTTACTTTTTGTATAATTTTTAAGTTTTGTTTTTACATATTTTATTTTCTATTTACTAGTGTATTTGTAATATTTTGTATTATAGTTATACTTACCTGGGCAGGGTTATAAATATCATTTCTAAATGTTCTTGTTATATATATATATATATATATATATATATATATATATATATACAAACTTTATTTCTACAATTTGTACATTCTTCTGCTTTTTGAAATATCTTGCAACTGACTAGTTACATTCTAAACTAAAAAAATATGTTTTTCTAACACTTCTTTTTCATAAAAATTTTTTTTATGACAAATAAAGTAAAATTTTGGGGAAAGGGGTAAACAGAGATATAGTATCATTTAAAATCTGCATATTTTTAAAGAGAATTACATCAGTAATTATGTACAAGGTATCCAGTTTTGGAGCTTGGATTTATTAAAAAAATTACAAAAGAAAAATGTTTTATATGAATTGAATAGCCTCGATCTTTATAATATAACTTATTTATAAGGAGTGGTTCAGTTTAAGTAATAAGTTGTATTTTTTTATATTAAAATAACAATATACAGTGATCTCAAATTGTAGGAGTTGGGCGGTTCTTTAGGGTTTGGTAGACCTCCCACATACAAATAAAAAAAGAGCTATTCATTTTCTGAAGTTTAAAAATATATAATATATATATATTTAATATTCTTAAAAATATATTAAAGTTTCTAGTTCATTCTATGCACAATACTATTCAAATATCTAGATCGCAGGATTTCATATCCCCTCCAAGCACCGAACCTCTACATTCATATTCATTAATTATTCATTTATAGAATTTAAAAATCTTGGGTCAATCCACAACTTGTCCTCAAAGCTAGCTACGGACCGAATTTACAACGAATTAAAGTGAAATAGACTTATGCGCGAATCGTCAGAAAGCAAAAGAGACAGAAAACACTGGCGGGGACAATGTCCCTGACACATTTTACGGAAACGGTAACGCACGAAGTTCAGTGGACTGCAGTCTTAATGCTGACTAGGTACGCGTTGGTCGGTAAATTCTGTCGCGTTGTTTTTAGTGTTTTTATTTGTAAACATTTTATTAGTAAATCTCTACTTGTCGTGAAATTAAGTAAAACAGTATTTTTGGTGTTTACTATTAAATATGAGTTTTGTACAAAATACATTAAAACTGAAAGATGGACATAAGTTGGGTTATGAAGACCAAGTGAAATTCAAAGGTGGTGGCCATCCAACATCTAATATGACATTAAAGCAAACATCTCTTGATAAGAAGAAAGAAGTTAATAGGTATTTTTAATTAAAAAAAGTTATCCTTCAGCAAATTTTATTCATTGTTATGCTAATCAACTAAATTTAATTTTACAAAAAGCATCAAGTCAGGATAAAACCATAACATTTTTTTTGCTAATTTACATAGCTTTTCTTCATTCTTTGGAAAATCGCCAAAAAGAATAGCCGTGTAAGATAATGTTGTTTAGGTGAGATTACCTAAAGCGGCTCCAACACGATGGAATTTTAATACAAAGTGCATAAAGACTGTTTATACCTATCGAACAGAATTATTAGATTGTTTAGAAAAAATCATTGATAATGAATCAGAAAACAACACTCTAAACCAAGCTATTGGTTTAAAAGAACTACTTACAAAATGAACATTTTCTTTACTGGTTAAATTTTTTTTATTTAGTTATGCCTCATTGTGATATATTGTTGAATCAATTACAAAAATGCAATATCGATGTCATAACAGTAAATAAGTGTATTGGCGTTTTTAATAGTAAAATTGAAGACATCAGAAATAAAATTTTGAATAACTATTTGGAGGAGACATCCATGCAGTCTGCCCAGAGATGTAAAACGGAAGAATCAAAAAGGAGAATTTCATTAGAACTTTGTGATATAATTACATCTGAGATAAAAAACAGGTTTGGCTTTAGTAATCAATTAGCAGTGTCTCAGTTATTTCACGCAGATCGATTTAAAGATTATAAAAAAAGCTTTCCTCAAGATATGTTTAAATTAGTTAAAATGGAGTATCCAGTCATAAATCATTTGAAACTTAAAACTGAATTAGAAGTATTATATAGCCGAGAAGATTTTTCCAATAGTGAAGGTGCAGTTGCTTTGTTACAGCTTTTTATTAACAATAATTTGTGCAATACTTTTTCTGAAAGTGTCAAACTGTTAAAAATCTTGTGTACTCTCCCTATGACTACCGTTGAAAGTGAACGTTGTTTTTCCATCTTAAAAAGAATAAAGACATTTTTAAGAAATACCATGGGTCAGGAAAGGTTATCTTCATTAGCTATGCTTACCATAGAAAGGGCATTAATAAAGAAGATAAAAGACTTGAATGAAAAAGTAATTGATCACTTTGCATCTCAAAAAGACCGGAGGATCGACTTGGAATTTAAATCACTTTAAAAGGTAGGTAATATAGTAAGTTTTTCTAATTGACCTCCCCATCTCTTGACCCACGAACCGCCGTTGGTATGTACTGCTGTCTTGAAGATAGGTAATCCTTACAATTTTAACTTATATTTAGGGCTAAACTTGGCTAAAACAAAACAATTCTGTTAGAAAATTCGGGGTGGCACAACTTGTAGTTTTGGGAAACTTTTTTTGAAGCGATTAATAAATAACACAGGTTTTTTATTTATAATACTTTATTTTTATTAATATATCATGACTAGTTTTATATGCAGATCTTATATTTTATTTTACACAAATTAACATCTCTAATTATAGCTCCAAAATGGTAGAATCTTTCAGAATGTCTATATACATTGGCAACAACAGTACACTAAGATATAGTTTGTGCAATGAACTGGATATGGCTTTAGCAATAAATAAAAAATGGAAATTCCACATGTAAACTATACAAATTTTACTAGTGATATGTATATTTGACCACAAAAGGATGAGTTTATAATGCTATGAGTAATAATTAACACGTTGACTGTCCTTGGTTTCACATGTAACACAAGCTGAGATACCTTAAATGTTTGCAAATTACCCATCAATCAGATGTAACATAAAAATTATCGGAAAAAGGTCTTCGACACATTACGTTACAAAATCATAGTTGTAAATGGCATTTTTGACCGGTCAATTAACGGGTCAAAAAAGTCAAAAATCGGCCAAGCCAAAACATTTTGGGTCAAAGTAGTCAAAAATGAAAATTCGCATTTCAAGTATTAAATGATTTAAAACTTCTAAATTGATATGTTTCATGATGTGTCAACTTCTGAGCATTAAGTTCAATTCATAAACTATGTTGCATGCTGCATTATTGCGATGGGCTTATTAGTTGTGACGTCACATAATTATGCAACCTATGTACTACTGTCATGACACACCGATTGTCTACACATCACACTGGAACGTGACCCATAATGCATATGTATTGAAAGGCGACATTTTTGAGGGTTGAACACAGTGTAGAATTTTATTTTAATTCTCCCTCGGAGGAAATATTTATGAACTTTCAGTAACTAATTTACACACAGAACATGTTTGATTATGTACAATGTTCAACACATTAGAAAAATTCTTATTATTGATTTAATAAATTAATATTACAAACGGATTTAGTATCCACCAATAGAAATTACGATCTATGATGATATTGATAGAGGAATGTACGTTATATCACTAATGTTTGACCTCTCTCGTGCGTCTGATACTGTTAATGTTGAGTTTTTAGTAAGCAAATTATACAATACTGGAATACGGGGAACTTTATTGAAGTGGCTAGAGTCCTATATGTCCAACAGAAAATTGCTGGTAAAATATAATAATGCTATGTCAGATATGAGGGATGTGCACATGGGAGTTCCTCAGGGTTCTGTGTTGGGACCATTGCTGTTTGCATTATATGTGAATGACTTACCAAAGCACATCATAAAAGGTAGAGTTACAATGTTCACAGATGACACTACTATTACAGTGTCAGCACAGACCGCTGAGGAGTTAGCTGAAAATATAACTCATGTCTGCAATGAGCTTGATACCTGGTGTCAGTGTAATCAACTTATATTGAATGATAAAAAAACCGTCTCCATAAATTTTCATAATAGAAGAGGACTTACTCCAAATTTTTTAGTGGCCAACAATATTAATGTGGTGTCAAATATAAAATTTTTAGGAATTTGGCTCGATGCTAAACTCTCTTGGGCCAATCACATAGATTTTGTTTGCAACAAATTAAGTTCTGCTTTTTTTGCTATTCTTCAAATGAAAACTGTACTTGATACTAATGGTTTGTTAAATATTTACTATGCCTTAGTCTACAGCCATTTGTCTATGAATATAGTCACATGGGGTGCAGGCGGAAATATAAACAGAGTATTAATTTCACAAAAAAGAATAATCAGACTCATTTTTAATTTAAAACCATTAGATAGCTGCAGAGGTGTTTTTAAGAAAAATAAAATATTAACTGTAATATGTATTTTTATTCTAAAATGTGTGTGTTATACATATAAAAATTTTACAAATTTTAATAAACTGGGAGATACACACTTTTACAATACTCGAAATAATAACAAATTGACAATACTGCCTCACTCTACCACTTTGTATAAACATTCGCCTAATTACAATGCCATCAATCTGTTTAATAAACTTCCTGATCATCTAAAAACTATAACATTTAACAAATTTAAGACAGCTACAAAAAATTACTTAATAGAAATGCCTTTTTTATAGTGTTTTAGAGTTTTTGGCACAATAATTAATTAATTAATTTTCATACATGTTACTGTATTGTTGTCTACTTTTCTTTTACTGTTCTTTTTTACTGTTCGTTTTATACACTGTACATAATTTATTTGACTTACCATATATACATGTTATGTATCACACAATGGTTAATAAAGGTATTATTATTATTATTATTGAAAATCAAGTTGCATAATGTCAAATAGTTTGTGGCTAATCCCACGTTGTTGACATGGTTTATAATCTATTTTCTTTTTTATAAAATAACTCTAAGTGCGTTTGGATTGTCGGAATATAAAATTCTACAAGTAGATAATTAAAAAAATGTTTAGACTTGCCATTTTTTTTTTTAATTAAAATAATTTCTGATTCACTGTTTTATCAGTATACCTATAAAATAAAATGTAAAAACCGGTTGTATGAGTGATGTATTTGACTTCTGCAAAGAAAGTAAAATCATAGGGAAGGGAGAATATTATTCTTTTAATCTGGTATCCTTTGGAAAAATTGCATCCACTTTTATTAGTTGGATACACACTGGAGCAAATCATAGACCCATAGTTCAAAATAAACACAACAACGTCTTTTTAAATTGATAATACAACACTTAAACTTGAATATAGGAAAGTTAGGTTATAAAACGTGACACAAACAAGTTGAAAGGATGATGAAGTTAGCAGCTATTAACTTTTAACTTTACTCCTATTGGAGGATATTTCATTTGTTTTTATTATTACTTAATTAAGTTAATAATAAAAGTGTCTATAATGTGTTATAATTGTACATATTTTTACATGGTTTGTGCATGGCAAATATTAACTGAGAGTTCTTAAATATTTCTTACAAGGGAGAAATAAAACAAAATCGACGCTGTATTCAACCCGTGAAAATGTCGCCGTTATAGACATTTGCATTAGGGGTCAAGTTCCAGTGTGATGTGTGGGCAACTGGTGTCATGACAGTAGTATGTAGGTTATATAATTATGTGATGTCACACTAAAAGTCTATTGCAACTTCAACTGCAACTGCTGCGGCTCCAACTTTACTCACGTTTATCGCAAATGTGCAAAAAAAAATAGCCATTATTTTTGTTTCTATCAAAAACAGAATATTGAAAAAAAAGTATATATAATAAATATATATCACCATTAACCTAAAAATCAGGATTTATTTTAGATCTATGTATTTGGTACTATCAAAATGGTCACTTTGAAGAGGCCGATTCGTATTTGCTGAAATTCAGAATATCATTTTGTCCTGGTCAATGACCAGTTAAAAAAAACCGCTGCCCAATTATTTGGGGATCAGAACGTCTTCACCATAGTAAAACTTACGTGGTGGAGTTTATAATAAAAGTAATCTTTGACGTTTCAAAAGTCACATTTTTTGATGTTTCAAAAAAGTCATATTTTGACGTTTTAAAAAAACTCGATGTGTGGTGGAGTTTGTAATAAAAGTAATTTTTGACGTTTCAAAAAAAGTCACATTGGTGTAAGGTCACTAATATATTTTTTTTGACATTTCAAATTGACGTTTCAAAAAAGTCGCATTGGTGGAATGTCACTAATATTTTAAAATTTGAAATGTCAAGAAAAATTTTTGACATTTCAAATTGACGTTCAAAAATGTCATTAACATTTTTTTTGACATTTCAAACTTTAAGAACCGATTTTGCTCATCAAAGAATTCTATCTCTTCCTTGACCTCTGGTACCAAATTTGAAAGCTTTATCTCAAAAACTGTAGCTGCTATCACGAACCAAACACACAGACAGACATTTTTTTTTGTCTGAAATTTTGTGTATCGTCATAATTCGTCGAGATTCGTCCAGAAATGCAATAAAAATGTTCAACATTTTCTTCACGATTACATTCCTTCCTCACTTTGAGGGGTGAGGCAGTAATAATGGTCATTTTGAAACACATTTTTGACCGGTCAAATTTAATTGAAAACTGAAGGATATGAGTTTTCTTCTAACAGGTATTTTAAAAAATATATAAAATCGGTCGGACGTATGTCTACAAAATGAGTAGATGCTTGAACAATAAGCAGCATAGAATCTCAAGGCCAACCTTTAACTTTTCTCGGCACTATACAAGGAATAATCAATGTGTTAATATCTTACAATGTTAATGCACCCGCTTTAGATCTAAAATAATAGAATTAATAATACATTTTGGATTGTTCATTTCATTCAAAATATTTTAATATAAAATAAAGTTAAAATTCAAATTATGTTTATCCAAATACCAAGTATGGCAAATCATAATTTAAATGTTTGTGATGTATATGCTATATTTAGAACTTATATCTAATGATCATATGGCGATATCAATTATAAAATATACAAGTAAAAATTGAAATCACGTATTTGGCAAAACAGACTAGTTGTTATAGAGGATCTATTTTAATATCCACAATTAACTGAAACTAACACTTTATGTGTACAAATAAATAATAGTTATTTGTCTCATTTGTATGCAATGGAAAAAGCAATTTATCATAAATTTGTTAAAACAATATTAAAATTACCAGTCACGAAAATCAAACACCACTGTCAGGCAGTATAAACTGATTGGGAATGGATAAATTTTTAATGGTAATGTTGGCACGCTAAAATTAATGGGGATGTCCCACTAGACTGAAAGTTGATTTATTTTTAATATATATGACTCTGCATTTATATGTGATCGATATCTATCTGTAATTACGAAATTAAATTATAAAGTTTCAAAATAATTTACAGTTGCCCTCAGTTAAACAACCAATGATTAAGGCATGGCAAATCAGACGGAAATTTCTCACGTGAATACCTACAAACCCGATAATTAAGTAAGTGACAATGCTTACTTTTTACATGTTAACGACCGAGGACAATGGCTGAGATTGCACAACAACAAACATTCGCATGAGTAACACAGTTTCTATGTTTTCTGCTGAAAAATATCTCCTTTGTGGGGTAAACATGTGTGTGAAGCAAAAAAGATTTTTCGACATCTACCGACGTAATATTTGCAACCATCTTTTAGAGTTTGTAATTTACTTTGTACATTATTAATGGACACATGAGTGATAAGTATATCCTTCTCTGGTGGTCAGTGCTACTACCCGTCAGATATCGCTGATGTCTTAGTGACAGATAGCAACCTGCAAAGCAGGTACCAAGAGCTATGACCTCTAACCCTGTTGGGCTAAACTATAGGCTGAATAAGATTTACAGGAAACAACTACTCAGCGGACAAAAGCCCCGATCTGTGATGAATTATTTGTCATTTGTCAATTCCTCAGGTTTAAATACTGGTTTTAGTGCCAATCCTCCTCAATTATTATAGAACGTTTTTTTTTTATTATTTAAAGTGTTTAACGGAAAGAATTGGTGGCTTTTTATTTGTAATAATGTTAAATTAATTAACATTTTTTTTATATATGGTCTCCACGATTAAACTATTTTAAGTCGATTTAACCAAAAAATGAAATAAAACTATTTTTTTATCAATGTTAAAAACTATAAAGAAATTTCAAGGGATAACGGAACAAAGCAAAAACATTAAGGGCAGTTCCAAAAATAGAACAACCCATTGCCCCAACCCTAACGAAAAATCCTTTGCTGTTCGAGGGGTGTAGGAGTAACTTTCGCCGTTGGATAAAAACTATGCACCTTTTTTTTTGTTAGTGTCTGTGCCGGCATGATTTTAACGCACAGACTGCATAGTAGCTCTCAGATTAGATGACATTACTTCTTTGGTGAAGCTTTTTTTTCAAACGTTTTTTTTTTGTAAATACATTATAAAATGTACGAGATGAATTAGCTCAATCTACAACAACTGTTAATACTTTTGTAATGATCTATAGATGGAGCTTAACTATGATATGGAAATTTAATAATTTATTTACAATTCTTGAAAATTCTAAATATTTACATATTTTGTATAGGGTGTATATTAAATAGCAGTGTGGTCTGTTTAGTATTTTTCAACATTAGCTCATATAGTTCAGTCAACTTTATTTTAGAAGATATAATAAACTTTCTCAACTTTAAATGTCCGGAACTCCATTTTGTGAACTTTGCCGTATACAAATTTTTAAAAACCTCCCTGCACGAAGTATATACAGTTTATCATTGTAATTATAATTTTTGTAAAATGAACATTACGCAACCTTTGGCCCTGCGAGTTTTTACTTTTATGTGATAAATTTACAAGGAAATGTTCAACAGATTCTCAACAACGTTCAGTAGTTATTACCCTTGGCAATTATTAAAGTAAGTTGAACTTCAAACTAAAATGTTTTGTCTTACATAGATTGAATTTCTATACTCAGTACAAGGAAAAAGTGTTTACTGACGAGACAAATGTAAAATATCACACGTACTTTACGTTACTGTCATCTCATTTCTTATTGAGGATGCGTCCACTAACTCAGGCGGCATTTCGACTTGAAAAGAAATTCCATATGGCCTCAAATGATATATTAGATATTCTAAGACGTACATTTGATTAGGGCTTACGTAATGAAAGGAAACTGCATTATCGGAACAGCAATCCATACCCTGCAAAAAGAAGAAAATACCATGTTTATTATTGTAACATGCAGCCTCACAGCATTTAAAGTGTACTCTAAATATTATACAAGCCATTATTATATACTAATTGATTAAAGCTGATTGAAACTTTTAAATATCCTGATGAAGTCAACTTGGTTTCCACAAACACTAAAACATGGCTCTCGTTTCACCAACCAACTTCCCATTATCAGATGATTAAAAACTTTAATTATCTTTTAATAGATAATTATATAATTGTTTACATATGTTTGATGAAACGTGACTGAGAATAATTAGAATGCTCACCTCCTTGCTGTCATAATAAATATACTGCCAATACCAAAAATTTTTCGAAACATGCCCAGGAATCAAATGATGTTCAGGGACAAAAGGGAAAAACCTCCCCCTGCCCAACGAGTCACGGGAATCACCAGCTTTCACCTGCACTGCCTCCATACATTTACCCATTTCTACATCTTCAGCTCCAGAATTACTTTTCGAACATCCTGTTGAGTTTGTTAGGCCAACCTGAAAACAAATATTACGATACTGACAAATTACGAAAGAGAAAATAATCACACAATTTAAAAATAAAATTCCAAAACATTTACGCTGTTAAACATGAGATAATTATGTACAAATAGTAAAACGGTAAATTTTCCGCAAAAATTTATATTAAAATTGGTACAGTTTCAAATTTAAACTATGTTCACAATACCTAGCAAGCTTCTTGCTTTGTGGATATCAAAAAGCAGATTATATAAACACCTGTCTCAAGTTCACTACTTTGCTCATTTTTCATTTACAAGGACAAAAGATTATGAAGAGGAAGAAGAACGAGAAGAGGATAATGAGAAGAAGAGAATGAGAAGAGGAAGAATGGAAATAAGAACCCAGCTAAACACTCGATTAAAAACCATAGCACATTTTAATAATGGTTATACCATAAAAAAATAAGATGAATAGATTATACTATGAAGCCATTTTTTCAAGATGGCAGCTGAACATGCAGAACCTTCGGGGGCAAAATTATCCTCACCTCTACAAATCTTTTTTAAAGCTTCCTTACTCAAGACGTAACCAGCGCCTCCGCTCATGTATCCTTGCTTCACGTACGGCTTAAATCTACATCCAAAATATATGGCCTCACTTGGCTTGTGAGGCATTAACATGTACCTTAAATTTTCTAATATCACATAACTGAAAAAAAAAAAAAACAATATTACGACGTAAAAATCAAACATGGTAATGCTTACGTATCATCATCCGCTTTTAAAAACCAGTCTGCTTTGTCATAATAATGTTTATATACATACTTAAAGGCTTCCTTCGTCTTTATCCACAGGTTATTTCGGCCTTCGCTTACAGGGAGCGCAATAGCTGGTAGAGAATCGTCTGAAAAAATAATGGAATAAGTAATTTTTGTTACTGAAATGATGACATTTTAATAATATCTATTACTGTAATAATAAAATTTTTGTAGGGAATTTAATGTTGTGGCAATCTGGCAAAGTCAAAAACCATGTGTAACTGACAATTTCAACAAAAAGTTTCCAGTTCAGGTACCACAGGACAGCATATTTCAACGAATTCGCATTTCAGTTGTTTATAAATTGAATAATGAGTAAATTTAAAATGATAATAAACCATTGTCTGTTCAAACAATTATTTTTAACGCAACGTGGTAAATATAAGATGACCTCCCTGACATTTACATATGTATATTAATATTTGACAAATAATGTTTGTAACATTTTTGTAATCAATACAAATTAGGTTGGCGTTGCCCTTGAAACTTTTGAATTTGTTTGATATGTCTACAAATTAGAAATAAAAAAAGTACTGTCATAAGAAATTTTACACTAATATCGAACTGTATCAGCTCCATAACGATTTTAATAGTTGTTAGAAGAAGAATTAATCTTAAACAGTGCTGGAAACTTGAAGTGACAGCCAAAATTTAGGTCGAATTTAAAGCAAACAAGCTGATCAATTTGAACAACTTATTTTTTGCTTGAATCGGGCACCGTTGAGATTATAACTGCCCATTCAAATTTCGCTTGAATATGTCTCAAAATTTTATACAGGGTGAAATTTGATGCTACGTTTTTTCGCCAAATTTGAACATTCACCTTATTTTAACTACATATAGTCCAATTATCAAATATTATTAGTAGGTAGAAGTAGTGGCGGCTTCTGGTGTGAACCCTAGAGCTGAGGAACAGAGAAAAATGCCTTTCCATCCATCGAGGTCCAGTGGATACAACAAAAAGAATCAAAGTAATCCACAAAAAATATATAATATATTTCCTAAAATTGTTCTAAGGCAATTTTTTTTCATTTTCATATTTTTTGATAGACTGTTTTGTTTATTACGGTCAGTGGATATCGATGGATAGGTAGGTGTTTTTCTATCTTTATCTATGTCTTGTACAGTTCTAGGAGCCGCCATTGGGTAGAGGTATCCTCTCTTTATAAAACGCTTTTTGAAAATTCAAGTTAACTTTTACTTTTATATGTATATAAGCTCTCTCAGTCAGCTGTAATTTTCGACTACTTAATTTTATACTGTTAAAATTAACGTGAAGATTAAAAGGTCGGAAATAACTACTACATACTTTTTTTACATTGTGAAAGTAAAAACAAACTTTTAAATCCACTCACCCTCTCTGGAGCTCATAAACAGCAATATATTGCACCTCTTCCCCCACGTCGCTTTAACATGTTTTGCCCTCTTCTCATGATTCTTGGGCCCAGTCATAATCCAACAAAGTACACGGACCTCTTTATACAATTTATTAGCAACGGTTGAGTCCTCCATATTGTGAAATTCCTCATTTTCCGAATGAGATCCGGGGTCTACAGTGGGTCCAGCCATGTATTCCATTTCTAGGCTTGAATGAGGATCTGTAAATGTCAACATTTCTGGAGAAAGGGCTACGTATGCTACTGTAAAACCCATCGCTAGTCCGGTGAATAAAGTGAGTAGAAATTGTTTGTTGAATGCTGGCCTGAAAAATAATTTTGTTGGTGAAAGTGGGAGCTCTTTCCATGTTTCCTTCGTCAATAAGTACCAGGATTTCATAAGGTAAGATAATTAATAATACAAGAACTACAAGATTATCCGAGTTCCACTTTGGGGCACCTTAATTCAAAAGCAGAGCACCAGAGCTCAATATTATATTTTTATGAGACAATTTACTGTTAAGCTCTGACCTAATCATATTGGGACACTCCGTATAATAATTATTTGTTTTTTATCTTTATCTACAGGAAGACAATTACCAACACTGATCCGCATAAAAGTCATAATTGCTGATAAAGTTCTAAATAAGAATAAACACTTTATATAAGAAAAATAAAATATAAACATTTCAGTAAAATAAATTGCAAGGTTACAACCTTTGTAATCTTAACAAAATTAATATTATTAACGTACTGCTTAAACTGATTAATAGTTTAAGCAAATAGTTTCTTCACCATTTATCTCTATCCATGAATTGATGATTACCTACTGTGTGTAAAACAAAAATTTTTAAATCATAAATGTACCAAAAATAATGACTATTTTAAAGCAGTTTTCTAAAAATCTTTAAATCAATTCCTGATGATACCAACTTTGTTAAGAATCGAGTATAGTGAGTGTGTTTATACGTTTGTGGAAAATACCACAATATTAGTAGTGTAAGAAAAAATGTATTTCCTTAAACGAATCTTTTTTTAACAAAATGATCTCAAAAGTGATGTAACTTTTTGCACTGATTTTAGTCATGGTGGGAATATTTTAATTGAAAATTTTTTAGATACTTATCTTTTATTTATCATAAATATAACATTTCATAAGCAAAACCTTCCAGTTTGAAATGATTTTTGTAGAAACAAACCCAATTTAGTACACATTTTGGTTAATTTTTATTGTCAAGATGAAGCACAGCTTACTTAACTACTGAAACTTTATGATCGGATCATATATATACATACAGTATGTTTAATGTTTACTTTCCAATTATTTGACAACATAAAATTTTATGTTATTTGTTTACGAACACCATCATATACAGGGTGGTCCGAATTGTACCTTCAATAATTTGAGAATCAATAGAAAATGTGAAAATAATATGAGTTTTCTTAATAAATTTATGATAAAAACTCAACCGTTTCAGAAATATTGAAGTTACAGGGTTACCCATTATAAATCAAAAATCAAAAACAATTTTTTTGATTTTTATTTATTTTTTTACATAAACACCATAATAATGGACATTAACAATGTATTATATTAACAAAGATAGTTTTTGTTTAAACTTACAAATGGAATAAATTGTGTAGGTACCTTGTATCTATAATTGTAAAATAAGCTAGAGCATACATGAAAATTCCTGTCACAACTTGAAAATTCGCCTGTCTTTATAATGCGCGGGGATGATGCGAATTGCCATTATTTGCTAGAGATGGGAAGAACGGTTCCTTATGTGGAGCGCTCCAGTCGCGTCCGCTCCAGGAAAATACCGCTCCAAAATAACGTTACTTTGGAACGACTCTACGTACAAGTCGCTGCAGCGGCTAAACGTGTTCTATGCTGTGTATAATGGTTTCATCGGCATGTCGCGGACCGATAGATAAGGGTATTTAAATGTTATTATAGGTATACGGCTTGGACACCTACCAGGTACAAGGTACACTGTGGCTTGTTGTTTTGTTTATTATTTGTTCAATACAATTTCATATCGCACTTGAAAATAAAACTCGCATTATATTCCGTTTTCTTGCCACCGTATAACTCTGCTCCGCTCCGCTCTCGACAAATATACCAACTACCAAAACAAAATAATACATTACATTAATATAATACTGCGCAACGCTGGAACGCTGAATCGCAAATCGCTTCGACTGCCTCGAGACCCACCGAGTACCGAAAGCTGGCTTGGCTGGCGGCAGCGAACAGCGAAGTTACAGTCACCTGTAACTCGTTATTTTATCATTTGGAACGCGACTGAACGGGACGGAAAAATACCGTTCCAAAGTAACGTTACAGAAATACCCTCTCAACTCTATTATTTGCTAATCTGCCGCGTAACAAGTGAGAAATCGAGTCTGAGTGATTATATTTATAGTATTTAAATATTAAATAATTTTTTAACATGTCCTCTAATAGAACTGGAAGGAAAAGAGATCCTATTTGGCAATATTGTATTGAAAAATCAAGTAAGCTTGATGGAAAAAGTGGTAGTAGAGCTACATGTAGAAAGTGTAATGTAGAAATGCCTGTGAACCGACTGAAAGTCCACTGGAAAAAATGTGCTTAGCGTAATGTAGAAAGTGTAGAAACAAATAATGAAGGTCTCTCTACTTCAGGAACCGTGTCCAATGTAAGTATAGCGTTATTTTATTTATAATTATAACTTCTTGGTAAGACAAAATATTAAGAGAACCTTTTTTTTTTTAATTTAGTTATTTAACGTCGGTCTATTTCTACGACCTGGAATGGGTTGGAACCTCTGATGCGACGATAACACTGACGTAGTTTTCCACGAAACACCAAAACACTATACACTGCACTCGACGCGCGTTTCGTCAACCAAGTTGGCATCATCTGGAGATGATTAAAACTGTTTTTAATCATCTTCAGATGATGCCAACTTAGTTGGCGAAACACGCGTCGAGTGCAGTGTATAGTGTTTTGTGGAAAATTACGTCAGTGTTAGATTCAAATTTAGCATTAAAATGATGTAGTGCATTTTTTAGATTTCTAGTAACTTTCCCTGTGCAAATGTGACTTTCATTCACTTCTAGTTTTAAGAACAAAGTATAGTATCTATGCCTGTCTGTGTGTAGCTGGATTTAAATAACATAACAATCTTTTTTTTTTATCTGAGCCTTTTGCTGATATTATGTTTCACGAAGAAATTCTTAAAAAGCATTTATGTACATTTAAGAAGGTAAATTTTGTTTTATATGTGTAACCTAACCTTTTCTTCTTTTTATTTGAATTTTTTTTTTCAGTTTAATTTGTATCTAGCTTTTAAATAAACTATACTTTTTATTTGAATTTTCTGAAGTTTGATTTACGGGCTTTACACAACTTGATTTAAATCATCATTTAAATTTAAAAAATCAGTTGATTTAAATCATGATTTAAATCACGATTTAAATCAAATTGATTTAAATCGTCGCAACCCTGCTGAATAAGTACATCAACAATCTAGTTACAAAAAAATATGCATCTCTAAAATATTATCTATATACCTTGGCATATTGATAGGCACACTAGATAACATAAGGAATAAACATTAATTTCATTAATAAAAACAATTGCATGAGATTTATACTTTTCGTTTTCATGACAAAAGGTAAGAAAAAATTCAATATGGTAAATTATTTCACATTCTCAAAACAGACTATGTTTTGCACCTATAAATATTAAAAAATAATTTTAAACATGTCCAGTTATAACACAGAATACCTACTTTCTTCCCATGATGAAAGTTATAGCTGAATATAATTACTGATGTAATTGTTAGTATTAATAATGTAAATATTGGTTTTAAAATAAAACAGAATTGGTGAATTATTTTATGTGATGATCTAACATCGAATAGCCACCTGTATAAACTTAACAAGCTTAATGATTAAAATTCTTATAAAACGTATGAAGACAGATATCTACATTAAACTAAACTAAAAAAAACAATAATTTGCAAAATTTGTAGAGGGGTTCCCTATTTTTCACGATTCTTTGAATGGATAGTGCAAAAAACTTTACAAATTATTTGCAGAAGGTAGTGATACTTAATACTCTGTTTAAATTTTATGAAAAATAATCAAATACCAATTTTACCGCTTTTTACATATAAGAAACAACTGAAGGTAAAATGTTACAATTATTTAGACTGAGTTTTTATGATTATCTCATACTTTGACAATTTTTTCTATTTTAATATATTCTATTCAAATTCACCTCGATTTCTTTATAGGACTCTCAAAAACTATCATCTGGAATTATTTTTACTTCGCTGTAACTTTTTCAATAAACACCAAACTACAAAAAAAAGGTCTCAAAATATTCTGAGACCTGACAAAAAATACACACATTTGCAATTTATTTTTTTTTATGTGGTTTGTAATAGGATTCTTATTAGCTTATTTATATAGGTATTTACTTATTAGTTAGATATACACATTGCATTTAGGATTCTAACGTTCAAAATAAATATTTTATACATCTTCCTAAATTTAACACCTATAAAAATTCAAGGTAATTATTATACAAATATTACTTTCAATAATTACCTACTAATATTTTCAAAAAATGAAACTTACAAGGACATCCTGGCTGGTTAAAACAATTGTTTTTGATAGGAAACTGGGATTTTAAAAAAATATCACTACCAGGCCTCCAAGGGACTTTATGGTATCAATGTTACATTTAGTTTGTTTAAATGGGATATAATGTAATGCCATAAAATAAGTAAACACATTAATAAATCATATATCAAAGTACCACACACACTCACACACAAACATGCATCACATGTGTTAATTCAATTAAATTACTAATTCAATCAATTCAATGAAACTAAGATGCTTTTGTACACAGCAATGTATTCTGCCTGTGAAGTGTAGAAATAAAATTGTTGTAAGTAATTTATACTTACGATAGAACATATGTGAATTTTAAATGAATGTTGCAAATTAATTTAGCACTTTTTTTAGGTGGTAAAATAACGAGTCAATCAATACATTTTATAATTGTCCGCTTATTATTAATTGTTAAATAATAGAAAACAGTAAAATGTTATGATATGTAACAAAAATGTTTAAATAAGTGATCCCAATAAATATGACTTAAATGGTTATAATTGCTTTAGATTATGCATCCTTAAATTAAATAAGGTTAATAATGAGTTATCATGCATTAGCTTACCACTTGTACATTCTAATAAACCCCATTTCTTAAAGTAAACAAAGTCGAAAAAATCACTTAAGAGATGCTTCCGTATATAATTTTGAAACAATTAACGATATTCACTGCATTATCCATTTTAACTATTGTTAAACACCCAGACAAGTATTTAAAAAAATGCAGATTACATTATTTTTCAAAAAAGGAACTTAACAAGACCTAGATCAAGCAAAAATAATGAATAACTGCTGCTGTCCTGTCTCCTGTCCGCCGTCCGTCAAGCATCAAGCTGGGCCAGTGTTGCCAACCACAGAACAGAAAAAGCAACTGCGTCAAACACCATGTTATTTTATATGAATGTCACAATAAGACTTTTAAGTCTAATTGACAATTGCATTTTCTCATTGTATCAAATTTTCAGTATAATTTGAACTACAAACAATGTACAAGCTACATACATAAAATAAACCTAATTGTAAATTAAAATAAATCCTGAGCGTGTTGTGATTAGGTGCGTTTATTTCTTCGATCATAAAACCATAAAATGTTATGGGCGAAGGGGCTACCGCGTTTGAATTCACCACGAGAGGCGCTAGTGTAGGGTAAGGTTAATGTCACTGAACGTTAATGTTTATTACGGCTATTTAACGCGGGTGTTTGGTGATTTTTATAAAAATTAGTTTTGACATTTAAAACAATGATGACAAAAGGGGAAAGTAATAATTTACTTGACCAGGAGGGAAATTATTGTACCTATCAGTGGTGTATTATGTCATTAAAGTTAGGTTATATCAACAATGAGCATGACAAAAACAACGATTGTGCGTAATTATAACTTACGATTTTCTGTACTAGACTCATTTTGTACCGCATAATCGCCAGGATTAAAATGTTTCTTACAAACACGTGAATGTTTCGGTTATCCCTGCAAATCGCTACCAACCACTGTTTTAGGCGAGTTTTGTCTCCCGGAAATATCAACAGCCGTTTGTTTTTGAACAAAATGGAACTGCACAACACTGAGGCACAATTAAAAGATTTTTCATTTACTGGTGTACAAAATAATTATAATAAAACCCTATACACTTGTTCAGCGCCTAACAAGAACTTTTTTCAGCCACCTTTCTCGCCAACTGGTGAGCCTAAAAACGGCAACCTCAATGTCACTCTTTAATCTAGATCTTGAGGAAATATGTCGATTTTATTGCTATCTTTCTATAGCAAAATGTACTGTATGATTTGAAGAGAAACAATGAATATATGATTATTTCCTTTATTCAACATGTATAACATATAAATATGGGAATTATTAATATATTTGATGTCTGGCTTTTACACTAAATTATAAATCATTTGTACTTGAAAATAAACTATCGATAATATTTCTTTTTCGTACACGTTTTATACATCAAATATAAAAATATAATAGATTATATAATACCAATATTTATTCATAATATACAAAATCCTAATCATTATAAATAGTGGAATATGCTTAGATATAGCGAAATGTATACGATGGAGCGAATAGGTGCCTGGGTTTTGCACAATCTAATAATAAAAATACACGAATATTGCAGCAAATGGTTACTAAATGGACCCAAAAAGTCTGACATAACTCACATATAAGTCACAGTTGGCAATACAGGAAAGCTTTCAAACAAAGCAGAACTAAAGGGACAGTTCGCTAGAATGGTTGGCAAAAAAAGAGAAAAATTATATGACTATAGTAGTCTTGAACCAGTTTTATAACACATCAATGATTATATTCAAATTAATCATACAACAAATTCGACTAATGTCATCTGTTAATGGTAGAAATATTGGATTCAACAGTAGAGCATCTGCATCTGACATACCACATTCAATTTAAATACACAAAATAGCAACATAACCTAATGAACAATTGTCAGAAGTTTCAAAGAAATTTTATTATATTGTTCTGTTATGTTGAGGATTTATACAAGGTATGTTGGTTTTATTTTTAAATTACCACAAATATATACCATTTAAAACTTGTCAATTTGAGAGTTTGCATCCAAATAATTTGTTTATATGTTTATTAGGAACTAAAATCACCACGCAGCTTATGGCGCTGCGATCAGACGAGTAATTATCAGCTGATTCTTGGTTTGTTTACATTCGTTATGCTTTTGTGGGTTCTTGTTTAGGTGGAAAAATACATATAATTACATAAATCGATAGTTGGTAAGTAAATTCAAGAAGTTAAACCCATCTTACACTTTTTTTTTTTCTAACTTGTAGGAGTATCTAACCTAAAAATGTCACTATTATAACTTTATATACCTTTTTTTGTACACTAGTCACAAAAATTAAGGGATATTAAAAAAGTTCCAAATTTTAGGGTGTTTTCAACAAGATAACTCGCAATGGCCGTACAGAAAATAAAAAAAAGGAAATTGTACTTTTAAGTGTTAGTTTTTAGACTTGGACTGTAAAATTTTTTTGGGGGTTTTCACATAATTATCCGAAAATCAACAAATAAAAATTTTTCTAAATTTTTTCTCGTCTTTCAAATAGTCTATGGACTTCAAAATTTTTTTTCATCATGCGACCATAAAAGCTCTTCTAGACAATTTAATTAGCTTTAATTTGATCTCTGAAAGGCTCCGTACGATGATTTGCCGGTTTGTTGATCAAAGCAAAGAAGTCCATTTCAACTTTGACAATCGACTACTCGGGAACTAATGATCGTACAGAAATGGAGGTAGGGTTTTGGAAACTGCAAAATATTTTATGACACAATTAGTGGTGATTGATAAAAAAAATTTTTTGAAGCTATGGTTGGCTGAAGAAAACTTGAAAATTTGCGAATTTAAGGATATTTGGACAATTTGGTATAACTTTGGATATAGTGAATTAACGAAGATCGCCGGTAACTTTTTAACCTCAAAGTGTCCCTAAACCCTCAAAGTGCAAGCGCTCGATTTTTTTTCTCAGTGCCCCCATTTTCAGGAAAAATTTTTTATTTTTTCGAACGAGTCATGTTTTTTGAGCAAAAAAATAAGGATTTTTGCCAAAAAACCATATTGAAGTCGAAAATATGCATAAAAAATCAAAAAATTGCTTGCTACGATGATTTTTGGCCGAAACGATCAATTTAAATCTTCGGGGCACTGAGAAAAAAATTCGCAGCGCTTTGCAACTTTGAGGGTATTTTAGGGACACTTTGAGGTTAAAAAGTTACCGGCGATATCCTTCGTTAATTCACTATATCCAAAGTTATACCAAATTGTCCAAATATCCTTAAATTCGCAAATTTTCAAATTTTCTTCAGCCAACATCATCGCTTCAAAAAATTTTTTTATCAATCACCACTAATTGTGTCTTATAGAGAATATTTTGCAGTTTCCAAAACCCTACCTCCATTTTCTGTACGATCATTAGTTCCCGAGTAATCGATTGTCAAAGTTGAAATGGACTTTTTTGCTTTTATCAACGATAACTCCGCGGCAAATCATCGTACGGAGCTCTTTCAGAGATCAAATTAAAGCTAATTAAATTGTCTAGAAGAGTTTTATGGTCGCATGATGGAAAAAAATTTTTGAAGTCCATAGGCCATTTTAAAGACGAGAAAAAATTTGGAAAAATTTTTTTTTGTTGATTTTCGGATAATTATGTGAAAACCGCCCACGCAAAAAAATTTTACAGTCCAGGTCTGAAAACTAGAGACTTATAGCTACAATTTCCTTTTTTTTATTTTCTGTACGACCATTTTTCGCCGAGTTATCTCTTGTTGAAAATCACCCTAAAATTTGGAACTTTTTAATATCCCTTAATTTTTGTGACTAGTGTATTATAGTCCTCTGGCTTAAAATGAACACACATTGCTGAAGTTAATGTGTGTACTTTTCTACTATTTTGTCCACGAAACCACAGCTGTTGGTGATATAAACAAACCTTGTCTTTCTTGGGAAAATAGTGAAAATGGATAATCCTATACACATTTTTCCCTGAGTGACAATTGTACACACAACATTTCATATTAAGCACTGTTTCCTTCAGCATGGTGTGGAATAAATGTTCATGAAATAAAAAAACCGTAGTAAAACCCCGACAAACTATACAAATGTGGTCAAACGAATGTAGACTCGTTTCATCAAAGCGCGATTTTTAGCCACCAGGGGGGCGACTTAAAGACCTAAATTCCTATTATTCCAAATTGAAATAGTAACATGACTGATGCAGATGCTCTACGGCTTCGATCAGGCTTGTTTTATGACTAATAAATTGAATTTAATCACATGAACTTGCTATAAAACTGGCAGCATTTATTATATTCTTCTTCCACTAATGAAAACAAACATTGCCAACAGTGGATAAGTATCTTAAAACAATAAAGTTGATTCCCTTTCTATTGTCCTAACTAAAAATTGATTTTCATGTTGTTAGACAAAAAAAATTATATGTTGAATTTCAAACTGCTGTCAGTGTCTGTCCTGTTTTTCATATCATGCATTAATCCAGACAGAGGGAATTCGGATGACATTCCAGAGACGAATTTGAATACTAATACTATATTTCGAAAAATGCGAGATATAATAGTAACAAAATAATTTGTAATTTCTGACAGTGCACAAAAACAGTACATGCAAAAAGATTAATTAAACTTTTTGTATGTAAAAGCGGTTAATGACTGGTCATCGACCGTCAAGTATTATATTTATCTAAGTAGTTAAGGGCGAATATGGTTTTAGTCCATGAGCAAAGCACGGCTGTTAAGCGACTAGACGCCGTCTTGACCACCTGCCGTATTGACCTTGTGTTTTGTCGGATGACTCGGAGGGGATCATTTGATTTGCATCATTTGCAATTTTTTCAGTTCGAGAACTTTCAAGTTAGAGATGTTGTATGTTGTGTGCACGGCGAGTATAAAGACATTTATTATTTATTCGAATCGAATTATTTCACCTTAAAAATTATTGCCAACTTAACAATGTGAAAATTTGCCTTTCTGTAGTCCTGACTAAAGGTAGACTTTCACGTTAAATTGGACAAAAAATTCTGCTGTCAGTGTCAGTCCCATTGTTTTATGTCATGCTGTTAATAACATTGCTTAACGTAAACAATAATAGCCAACTTAACAACGCAAAAATCAATTTTTAGTTAGGATGGTAGATAGTGAATTAACGAATAACATCTACAGTCGAACTTCTCTAATTCAAACCTCATAATTCCCCCCCGAAATTGTTTGAGTTAGAGACAATGTAAGTTAAAGAAAATACTTTTAAAACGAAGTATGCATCAAGAATACGGAAACTCGAGTTACAGAGAATTTCGAGATATAGAAGTTCGAGTTATAGAATTTCTACTGTATATTTTATTAAAGTGATTGATTATAACACAAATTTATAAATGATGTAACGAAATACATTCAATTCTATAACTACTTCATTTCATTATACCAGGAAAGAAATGCAGAACCGGGAATCTTTTCGCTGCATACTATACTTACAATTAAACGAGATAATGATTGTCTCCAAACAAAAAATATTTACACCCTACAAACATGACATTGCACTTAAAAAAATTATCACAATAAAAATAAATTAATACAGCATTATCAAGTATATATAGACACAGGGATACATCTTATTATAGTTATTATAAAAAGATTGTACAAATTCTAAGTAGAGTTTTAAAATTTTGATGCGGTAAATACAAGTGTGGCACACAATTCCAAATAGGTTTACTTAGTGTTGGAATATATACGTTAAATAGTAGAATGTATATAGACTTACGTTTAGAAATATAAAAATTTATATTATATGACTTTAATATAAAATCACATTTCAATACAATTTTTGATCCAAAAACCAGTGCACATTAAAACATTTTTCACAAATATCTAAAACGCAATCGAGTAAAGTGGAAAAAAATCTAAATTTTGGCAACAATATAGTTCCTTTGTGGCAGTCTAATGATTTCGAGATCAATATTCAGTCCATGAACTACCAAAAATTAACCAACTAAACATTTTTCTGGAATTACTACTTCTCAATATATTATTCTTAAAGCAACTTAAATACGAGTATGCAGATTTGAACAACAGGACTAGGGCGTTTTCAAGATCAATTTGGTTTAGTTAATCAGGTAACAGCCTTCTCGTAAGAAGGTGGAGGGGAATCGCTTATAACATGGATTGTATCCATATCATTTTGTGGAGACAACATAACAGCTATATGGTAAGGGGGTGGAGGCATTTCTGCAGAATTTTGGTGCAATGCAGATGATGGCACTTGGTTACGCGAATCCTCAGGTTCTTGCTAAAAACATAATAATTATATTAATACTATTATTGTTTACATCAATTTCGTACCAGCTGATCAGCTGAGAATCTATTTTGAATGGTAGGCTGTTATTTCACAACTTAAGATTAACGCTAGATAAGAACAATGTGAGGCCGAGCATGTACCTTTTTACAGGAAGGAGATATAGGTTTATATTTTGAAAAGATGCACGTTCTTAATGATATTTTAAATGCATTTTGTATAACTTGTATAACTGACAAATTCTGCAACATATAAATCAGTCTTCAAAATTAGAGGAAAATGTTTTTGATAAAAGATTGTCTTTTTTTAGCAATATCAAAAATGACAGTTTCCTGTTTATATATTTCTATACACTAATCCTTTTTGAAGCAGAGGCTAATTTAACAATTTTTTTAAATAATTTGTAAGACAGTGGCTTAATACCCAAAGAAGGTGAGAACAAACATTATAGGATGCCACAAATATATAACTATAGACAATATACTTATGATTGTTAGTTAAAAATACATGTGTGACTTTGTGTAACTTTCAACCCTCTTTGTATTAAAACTTCGGCCAAACATCACCAAAAGGTAAGATATTGTGTCATATATGAATATATTTACGTGGTGGCACATCACCTGGAATTGACGTCATTTATTGCTACCTCCCAATCTCTACTGATGGCACATATCAGAGGTTAATAAGGTTGTAAATTTTATGTTCTGGATTTTCCATGGACATTTTCAGTTAATTTTCCAGAAATCTTTTACAATTAAAGTAACTTGTGCTATGTTAAGAGTAAAATAGGTTTGGCATGGTTTCCATTGGAAATTTTCACAGCCCTATGCAAAATTATTCTTTACCTTTTTACATACGAAAAATTATTGAGACAGCAATATGATTAAAAAGTACTAATAATATAAGGATTACCTGTTCTGTCATCTGCACAGGGGCTTCAATGGGAGTATTCGAGGGAGAGTACGAGGTAATTGCTTCACATAATGAAATCAAGCCCCCTATTATAAGTACTATTACCAGGAGTGAACAAAACACCAAAGCTTCAACCCCTATGTTTATCTGAAAGAGAAACATCAATTCAGCAAATAAGATGTACCTCAAGTGAGTCGCCATTAAATGGTTACCACTTACAAAAGGCTTTTAACCAAGGGCCCCGTTTGGAGGACATGGTAGAAACTTGCTCCCTCCCTCCCCTGAACCGATATTTCATTCTTCATAGAATAAATATGTTACTAGACTACATCCTACATTAAATGTTATGCATTTATGTTCTGTTATGCAAGTAATTAAGTATTATGTACCTTTTATTACTTTTTACATTTATCTATAGTTAAAAATTTTACAAAATGTTAAAATAGCCTTTATTGTCTTCGCTTTAGAGCAGTCAATAGAATGTACACTGGCAACGAAGACTTACAAATGTTTTTGCTGTAGGTACTTATTTAGAAATTAAAAAAACTTCTTGACATTTTTCAATGTTATTATACTCTTTTAAGTACTTCAATAAATAAAAAAATCTATTTTGTAAGTAGATATCAGCGGTTGCCCCCCTGAAATTAACTATAACGACGCCCATGGTTTTAATGTCGTAACAATAGTTTTAAACATTTTACTGAATTTATCCAAAATTGCCCAAACAACTCAAAATTAAAATAAAAAAACTCATAGATATTTTAACAGTTCTTAACGTATATTAAGATTTTAATATAATTATTATACCACTTTGTGTTGCTCGAGCGATTAACACAAAATACGCTTTTAGGCACTTATATCAGTACTCACCCCATGGAAGTAATACTTGGCTCCAGCCAAAAAAAAGGTAACTACAGCAAAAAATATCCACACTCCACATTTTAATTTAGACGTTGGTGAAGCATTGTTCCTTGTAGTGGGGGTGTTACCTGGTGCTATCATTTCCAAAGATCTTCCCATCTGGGGCATTCGGATGTTACTACTAGATCCGCTGTAATACGATACAAACAATTTAACCATGTATTCTGAATATAATCGGAACGAAACTAATATACGGTTAAATTATATAAACAGTACTGTGGCAGATTTTTAATTACTCTCAGTAAATGTTATCAGTTATCTGGTTTTAATTTTATTAGGCACACACTTTTTACGTCAGTATTTTTACTAATTAAAACGAGTTTAACTGTTGATTTTTGTGCTTTACCAAAATTATCAATAAACAAATAAAATAATTAAATGACAATAGTTGAAAATAAAGTGGAAATATGATAATATTTAAGCCAAAACATTTCCAACAATTTCAGGCACTTAGACTACACTTACTTCGTAAAATTCCTTTGTCAAATATTACACCAAAATGCAAATTTAGTAATTCACTGATGTAAGTATTACTAATATCTGTTTAATTTTGGATTTATTCAATCACATTAAAATGATAATCATCTTTATTTATAAATCTTATGTAAATGAGGTGTAACTTTAAGCTCTTGATAATCTTATGATTTTCAGTAGAAAACATATGTAAACAGATACAAGGTAAGGTATTACACAAGATTATAATTAAAAAAGAACAGTTTTTTGAATAAATATTTACATTTTGTGGAAATGGATATTCTCAAACTTTGATTTTTAACAACACAATAAATTTTTATAATCAATATTATAAAATTAGTTGTTGGTTAGTGAAAATTAGTTGTGTTGTGGAAATATACACAATTACAATGATTTATTTTATAGGATGTCACCTTGTTATGCTCTATTTAGGCACGTTTCAACCAGGCTGATAATAAAGTAAACTCAACTTCCTCTTTTAGGTAATGTCTCAAATAATTCACATAAAAAAATCTAGCCCCAAGTATAATTATTAAATAATAATAAAAAAACTACTTCTAGGTTTGTCTATAGACTTCCTCATTTGATTATGTTGATCACAACTTGTTATTATCAGAATTATCAAGGTATGAATAATTAAGAGCATTTCGTAAAATCTTCAAGTTCTTACTTGTACCTATATTCTGTGCCTATACAGGGTGAGTCAATTTTTTGTAGACAAACTTTAATAGGAGATAGAACACATGTTTTTAAAAAGAAAAGTTCCTATAAACATATGTCGTAGAACGCTTCGTTTCCGAGATACAGGGTGTTGAATATAATTTTTTTTCTCGAATTTTCATTATGTTATAAACGAATGCTTAGATTTTTTCCACGCTTGGGGGATAATGCCTATTAATTAAGGGGCATAAAACAAGCGATAAGAATGTTCAAAAACTAGCACAGTGGCGGAGTGGAGGGGTGCTCAACCCCTTTTTTAAACACAACTTCTACACCAATGACTATTTTTTAAAAAACTGTTACTTTCATTATCTACATACAGTTTAACAAAAAAATAATGTCCCTTCTTTTGTTTCGAAATTCCTGTGCTTTAAAGTTATTTTGATTTTTAGTGTTTGATGTGGTACTAAATTAAGTAATTTATTTATTATCAATTATCGGCTAAATATTTAATTCTTTCAACGAAACCTACCTAAATATGGTTTGTTAAGGAGTCTAAAAAGCCGAAATCTCTTATTCTTTATCTCTTTTCAATGTAGTCAAAATAAATATTTGTTATATCAAGCCATACTCAAATACAATACATACAAATACATACTGAAAAAAATTCGAGAAAAAAAATTATATTCAACACCCTGTATCTCGGAAACGAAGGTTGTTCTACGACATATGTTTATAGGAACTTTTCTTTTTAAAAAATATGTGTTCTATCTCCTGTTTAAGTTTGTCTACAAAAAATTGACTCACCCTGAATAAATTCCTTAATTTAGTACCACATCAAACACTAAAGATCAAAATAACTCGAAACGCACAGGAATTTCGAAACAGAAGAAGGGACATTATTTTTGTAAACTGTATGTGGATAATGAAAGTAACAGTTTTTTTAAAAAATAGTCATTGGTGTAGAAGTTCTGTTTAAGAAAGGGGTTGAGCACCCTCCACTCCGCCACTGTGCTAGTTTTTGAACATTCTTATCACTTGTCTTATGCCCCTTAATTAATAGGCATTATCCCCCAAATATGGAAAAAAATCTAAGCATTCGTTTATAAGTTATAATGAAAATTCGAAAAAAAAATTATATTCAACACCCTGTCTCGGAAACGAAGCGTTCTACGACATATGTTTATGGGACTTTTCTTTTTAAAAACATGTGTTCTATCTCCTATTGAAGTTTGTCTACAAAAAACTGACTCACCCTGTATATAAAGATTTTCACAACTCACTAATATCCACCAGTCCTCCGGAACCGGTTTTGTACAATTGCCATGCATTTAACGTCTATGGTATTTAATTTTAAATCGCGGCTTGATTGCATGGGGTTCGCGTGGGCAGAATATGTACCTCACGGTCCAGTGGAACTTTTGGAGTGTGCGTCAAATTCTACCCTACCGGGGTTCAACGTGTTAAGTATTACTTTGAACTATAAATTACAATGGGTATCGCATCTTGATACACTACATACGTATAACATTTCGTAAAAATTGCTACAACTTGAAAAACATGGCAAAGTATTTTGTGTCTAATGTATGATTCTTGTAATACATAAAATAAAACTTACTTATAGTGAACGGAGGGTGGACACTGTGTATGGGCCCTAGCATGGTAACCAGGCGTTCGAGTATAGCGTAACCCATTGTTCGCTACACTTTCAATGGACTGAAATCTATGTACCGGAGTGACCATCGGTTTTGGATAAAAACTTCCACACAAAATCCTCTGATTACGACCGTACCCTAAAAATCAATTGTACATTTGAAGCTTAATTAAGAAACAATTTAGGTGATTAAGATATTTTATGACAAACAGACTGGTAAACTGAAAATTTGCCAATCAACTTTTCGACACACCCTGGAGTACATCTGCATAACATTGTGAAATATTATTGGGTTCTTACTAGTCACTTAAAACATATTTTGGTAAGCACTTAAGTTCGTTCATACAACATATATTTCACATGTTGTGTTGACAAAAAGTATATTATTCATACCAGAGAGCGATGGTGGCACCTGACGACGAACATTAAACCCACATCCTTGACTACGTTTATCAATCCAAAAATGCATGTGTATCGTATTTCAATACATTTTGCGCACTCTAACCATTAGTTTAATGTCCATTCCAACATTATCATTATTAAGACTCATCACTAGAGTACACAATCAATAACAGAACCTAAAAATAAAATAACTAACAAACCAAACATACAGAATATATCGCCGATCGGCTTACCTCTTTTCTGGATTATAAATAATTAATGTAATTTAAAATTACTAAAAGGAATGAAAAAATATAAAATACAAATCGGAAAGAAAATGTTTTGTATACATCTTGTTTCTGCAGTTCTTCAACGGTTTTATAAAGCGCTCCTGTCGCTCACATGTAATACTAGCAAACTAAAAACAGATGAATGACATTTCTTGAACTGCTGACTAATAGCGTTTTCTAATCATCCACTTTTTTGAACAATCTATTTGACGTAACCTTTCGCAATTTTGGTGACAATAGGCGTGTTTCGTTCAATCCATTCTTATTCTAGAATCGTATTATGTTATTATTCTACTCACAATTCGTTCTATTTCGATCACAGCAAAAGTTGGGACGAAAACGCGTATACATACGATACGTTTGAGAACAACTGTATTGGAGTTTTCCATGTACTGTGATGCGATTGAAGTATTAATTACTTCACTCATCAAGGAGAGTTTGCAAAGTGCATCTAAAAAACAACTAATTTAAATTCAAAAGTTGAAACCTCAAGCCCATGTGAGTTTTTGATATTTTATTGTAGAGCAACAAATGCAGCTGTGACGTCATTGATATTCAAACTGTAACTCTTGGTAACACTGATAAGTGATAAGTTTCTAAACAGTTGATTAGATCTTTTGTAAACATTATCCGATCCAAACCTGAACAGTGAACAGTTTCGTTCCGGATTTCCAGACCATGAGCCATGAGCACAAAGACTGTGCCATAAGCAAGATTTATAAATAAATCTTGGACCATGAGGACGTACCGTTAGGTAAGTTTGGTATATTCGACCCGTCTATGATCCGACCATTTATGCAAGAAATTTAATCATCTTACCATTTATGACTGGTCGAAGATTAATTTAATCATCTTGGTCGAGGCAGTGGTTGTCTCTGGTCGAGGTTTGTTGGTTGAACTGTTGAAAGTGTCGGGAAATTTAATAAAACAGTTCAAATTAAAATTTACGCCAAGTTTGACCATTTTAATTGGGATATAATTAATCATTTTGCTGATCTAAAGGTATGTTTTTCATATTTATTATTTGGATTAATAAATTAAATATTAGAATCAGTGAAGTAAACATAACCCTATATTTACTGGTAGACGTTTTCATACAACCAGTAGGTAATTATTCACTAATATAACTAGTCGAATTAATAATTATTAACAGAATCATACAGGGATATATCTGTCCTAGACAGTCATAGTTTTGATTTATTTGGAAAACTTTGAATGTTGCTAACGATTACGTGATACGTAACGACGTTTCGGGTACAATAAAAATGCTCTCATGCCAAATAAATACTTTATCTAGTCAAAAAAGTAAAAAGGTAGATGTACCGCAATCCCTAATATTCTGCTTTTGCTACATTTACTATAAAGTTTTTAAAGCTGGAGAATTGCTGATTTATGAGAGCTAGGTAAAGCACTCTTGGAATGTTTTTAAAAGCACTTCAAAGAATTGAAACACTGTGAAAGTACTTTTAAGCATTTTAATTTGGCCTTGAATTCCTAGCAGCCTTGAAGTATTTCAGAAGTGCTTTGCTCAGCTCTGTTTATGATTATAAGCAAATAGATAAAAGAGCAAAAGAAATTGAAATAATTTATTTACTTTAACTGTTTTATAAAACAGAATTATACATAAAACATTAATTTAAATAATTGATTTACTAATACATATAGGCTTTCTTTTTTTATAAAAAAATATCTGTACAAGTCATGGTAACCAAAAGAAATATGTCATAAAAATCTACAAATAGTGAAATACTGAAGTTAAACAGATACAGTCATAATCCTCTCAATTTATTTAATTTAAAGTTAAATAAAGTAGCCACACATAGCCATCATTTCCATACCAGACTATACAGACTCACTGCTATTTCTGACTAAATCTCACCTTTCTATTGGCATACCTTGGTATTATATTATACAGAGCCTTCATAAATTATCGTAAACCACATGATCAATTGGTACCTTTTAACTTGTGGTTTTGTCTTTCAATTATGTCAGTACCTGATGAGGATTTCTGTACATACATATATGTCTAAGGAATAGTTTTCAACCATCTTTTGCTGATGGGACGACTTGACAAGGCTGTTAAAGGTAACTAATTGGTCATGTGGTGTAGGATCATTTATGAAGACCTGTTACCATTATTAATACATCATAAAAAGTTGTTTTCATAAAAAAAAACTGAAGAATGCATTAAATAGTTACTTATAATTTATAAACGAGGCATATTTTAATTATTTACTAAGCGTTTTTATTTCTTTCTATTCACTTAGTAAGTGCCAAAGCTCATTACATGTGGAAAATATTTATAAATAACTGCAGTGCATAAATAACTCTAATATATAATTATTTCTTACTTTTCATAATTTACACACACCATGTTTAAAGGGTAGACAGTAATTAATGAAATATCCATTAAATAATTACTTAATGTTTCGGTTTATTAAATTTTTCAACAAAAGCGTTTAACAAATAATTTGTTTCTTCCCTTAGTAAATTACGTTCTATTAATATATCTTTTATTTCCACAAACTCTTTGCTATTTGACTCATAAACATTTAACAACCTTTCAGTTATTCTGGCATCATTACCCGCAATCTTTTGAGCTTGTCCAAGGGTCTGTCCTAAATCATCTGAAATTAAATCATCAATATTACTTTCATTGTCATGATTTTTACCGTCAGTTATAGTATCAATTATTCGAGTCTCTCCCATCATATCAGCACAGTCCTCTTCCATAAATTCACTGCTATAAATATAATTCATATCATTGAAATAGGGCCAATTTTGGGGATATTCTGTGTTCTTTATTAGTTCATATCTATATGTTAAATCGTTCCATTCATTACGAATTGATTGTTTTGTAACACTATAACCTAATTTTTGGAACTCCTTGAAAGCATTGTCTAACGTATCATTGTCCACATCTCCACCAAGAGTTCTTATTTTCGTTTTACTCTTTTTAAAGCATTGTAATAGAATGTCGTGCATCACAACAGTGAAGGGTGTATATCGAGGTTTAATAGAAAACCTCTCTTTAGGGACTTTAGGGGTAACCTTGTTTTCAGCAGGACAGATCATTTTGGCATTTCTACTATCGCAGTGGCTAATATCAATTTTTCTTTTTATCTCAGTATTTTCTTCAGTTGGTGTAATCGATTCTATCGCAGAAATTAACTCATTCTGGGTAATAATTTCATTTACTTTATTAACCGTTTGCCCTGAAGACTCGCCTGAAGTATATTCATGTGTTGCTTCTTCTTCAAAAAAGTCCTTTATAGCCTCATAATATATGTACTTTTTGTTGAATTTGGAGCAGCTGGATCTCTGACATTGCCTATAAAATTTCTTCAAGGAGACCCACTTGATATATATATCCTTTTGGTTGATATCATAGTTTTCCATTTTCTGAAAATCATCTTCTACTGCTTGAAGAATTTGCATAGTAAGACCTTGTTTCAACACAGTGGACCTATATTTACTTAGTGAATTTATTAGGCAAAATGTCCATTTCGGATTTTTAAACTTTTCAGACGAGTCCTTTGGTTTCTCGAAACAATTATCCATTAAGTCAAAATACTTCCACTGTCTTCTTGCATCATCATCTGCGAAGTTTTGTTTGTAATACTGATAATTGTCTAACAAATCTTTCCACGTACATAATATTGATTTCGTTGTATAAACAAGATTATTCTCTTTGAATGCTTTAAGAACATCTTCAATAAATCTCTCTTGATTTACAGGTTTATAAGACATTTTAATTTTTTTAATCGTGTATATGTTTATTAACAGACGAACTGCCCCAAAATCGTCGATAATTTCCATTTCCATTGAAAACAATGCAAATATACAAAACTTTGTAAACTACCTAACCTCACCATTAAATTTACTTGTCATGTCTTCTTCTTCTTCGTAGATGGAGTTCCCTGGTGCCAACTGTTGCGGTCTCTTTTTCAAGTTGTTGGTACGAGAGAGTCGAGAGACACAGAAATCCATTAGGATTTGTTAGAAATAAATAAAAACTGTAGAATGTAGAGAAAATAAAATAAAATGGCTCTGCTGTTGTATTACGATATCGCCATAGAAAAATATTTTTATCTATGGATATCGCCAGAGTTGTCTCAGTTGTCTCTGATATCGCTCAAAAATAGAACACCTGCATCAGTCACGTGCTCTTTTCCCTTTTAATAACCCATTTAAAACTAACAGCATGATTAAATACTATATATTTGTTGTATTTTAAAAACTAAACCAGGTTACTTTGAATATTGTTTAATGTTTTGTAATAAAATTAATTTGACAAGCTATTTTAACTTCTGAGAGCTGTTCATTATAGGTTATGTTGTTTTTTTGTTTATTTATACTCCAAACTGAATGTGTGGCTTCAGACACAGATTCTCTGCTGTCATCAAGTAGATACCTACTTGATATTTTTACCTTTATTTATCTATGATACAAATTGGTATCTTGCTTTAAAGGCAGGGTTTACATTTTAGGTAGCTAGTCCAAAATTAGGTAAAGACATCACTTATTTATTATTATCAACACTGTTTCTCTAAATGGACTGGTAAGGTATGAACTATGAAAAAACAGATACAGAGGTAGGGTAGGTCACACAAAATAGAGTACAAATCGAAAACCAAACATATACAGAGTGTTCCGCTTTTATTGTTACAAACGGAAAATACCTTTAATTTTAAAAAAGGGAGTTACAGCCCCACAAAGAGGTGCCTCTGTTAATTAGTTTTCTCAATATTTCAGAAACCATTAAAGATTAAGATTAGTAATTACGAAATTTATTACATTTTACATCCTTTATGTGTCTAAACGAACTCTAAAATCAAAATTTAAAAATCTTAATCAGTGCCATCAAAACTAACTGTAGGGTAAAAATTCCCCTATTTTGGCTGTAGTTTATTGCCACTTATCAACACCTTAAATTTCATATATTGTTACAAAAAAAGAGTCATCAAACGTTAAATTATCTAGATCTCATCTGTGAAGTACTGAATGTGAATCGTAACATACCGTAACATCCCACTAAATACAAGTACCATTTACGTAACATGTCTGTACCAGGTAAAGTTAATTTCAAACTTATTTGTAACATAAAAAACGTCGACTTCTTTGACGGCGGTAGTGAAATCAAAGAAGCCGACATTATTTACGTTGCAAATAAGTTTGTAATAAACTTTACTTCGAAATGTCCTCAGCATGTACCATACATTTTAAATTTTGTTACATATAACAAAATTTAAAACAAACGCATAACAGTTAGTGTTAGTAAATAATGTAATGTAAAATATCCATAATTGTGTTTTTAAAATATTATATTGATGGTAGTTCTCTGATGATGGTGTAGTGTAATAAACCAAAACGTTAGAAAAAAATACAAATAAAATTAGTCTGACCGAAATTCCCAAAAATTTATATAAAATATTACAAGTTATGTAAACGATACTTGCGTTTAGTGGGATGTAGTTTGTTTTCAACTGAATTTACAATATTATATGAGAAGAATCTTAAACATACATCATAAAAGCTTTTCTGCATAAGCTCAAAATTAGTACTTACCCAATATTTATATTTTATTTTTTTAGTTTATATTTTAATATTGCGAAAATTAAAAAAAAATTCTAGTTAGAAATCGTATATTTCTAAGCGATTAATATAATACAGCATTCATTGAAAATACGTTATTCTATTGGTACTCTACAAATTACAAAACAATTATTTAAATATATATGTTCATTTCAATGCTGTTACCACTATAAATTTGCCAAACAAATTGAGATAGGTACATTACTTAATTACCATTGGGCAAATTTGATAAATATGTTACAAACAAATTTTTCACATATATACACACCTATATACAAACATATACATGTAGCCTTAGATCTCTAATTTTATTATGTACTTATTTTAAATACCTACAAATTATAGACTAGGAAAAGAGACATTCCAAAACATAATTTTGTCATTATATGTTAATTATGTTGTACTAGGATTTAAATTTTTTTAACTTTTCAAAACCGGTTTCACCGCAAATAATGTCAACTCTCACATTTTATTTATAATACCCTGTACATTTTGACAGCTTTGAATAGACATTAAATTTTTATTCGCTACTGGCTATAAAGACCAACCTGTGTATAACTTAAAATTTAATTCCAGTACCACTACACAATATATCATGGCAGTATGATATGTAAGACCTGTTATTTTTCTTAACATCGGAGAATTTGGTATTCCCCAGAAATGGCCTTAATTCATATTTGTTCACAAAAATTAAGTAAACAAAATGATATATTAATTACAATATCAATATCTGATTGCATTAATGAAGATGTAAAACAATATTTATGCATAATCTATATCATGCTTGAATATCAAACAAATGGAATTTGTGTAAATGTTTAATTCGATTATCTCTTATATCATGCATTAATATGTGAAATATTTAATAAAAATCCCCAAAATGAGTTAATTGAACAAACAAACGATAACAATTATTCTTTATTGGAATTACAATAATTTCAGTCAATAGTCATTCATTATCAAAATTCAATATAATAAATAATTTAACTAAAAAACAATAATTTGAAACCCTCAAACTCAAATCGCCATATCATATTAAAAAAAAAAAAGAATAAATAACATTTACAAAAAAAATCTAATATGACATTTAAAAGAGGCACGTCAGCAAAACAAAACGTTTGAAGGTCAAGTTGTAGAAACATTTAGAAAATTGTATTTTCTGCAGAGAAAAAATTTAGGTTTTTTAACCATGTACGATTTAAAAATCATATAAAAGTATTAATAAACTTTGAAAAGAGGGTTATGCAACCTTCAGAAATTTGCATGTGTTTAAAGTACTCATAATTTGCAAATTCTATGGACTTACTATACAGGGTGTCTCGAATTGCATAGGCCGAATTTCACCGAGTCATAGAACTTTTTAAAATAAGAAAAAAGTTCTTATAAACGGGGGTCGAAAAGTGCTTTGTTTCCGGATACAGGTTGCTCAAGTTAATATCCTAAATATTTTTCCCATTCCTGAATGATTTTGGTTCATAGTCCTTTTTTTTTTCCTTATAATGGATAAAAAAGTTAAATATCTGTGTAAATTATCTTTTGTTTATCATTAATCGTTTCAAACACATTCATAAAAAAAACATTTCCATGATTTTAACTTGAGCAACTAAGCACTTCCCGATCCATGTTATTATAGGAACTTTTGTCTTATTTTGAAAAGTTCTACCACACTGAAGTTTGGTCTATGCAATTCAGAACACCCTGTATAATAATTAATTAATAAGTAATTTTCCATAAGTATATTTATTTCTAAGTAATTAGAAGTTGTAGAATATTTAAGATATTTGTTAGTATCTAAAAATAAGTATCCATAGTATTTGTATGCCTATTCAGAGAAGTTACATACATGTATACACGTTACAAGACAGTGAAAATTATTTTTTTTTAACAATGATGCTCACAATTATAGTATGTTTAAGAAAATGCCACGTGCGTGAAGTTAACATCCTAATTTTTGAAGTCTAGAACAATTTGGTTTGCGATCGTTTGTACGATAGTGACTTTTTCGTTTGTGATGGAAAATTTTTGAAAATCGTCTAATCGAAAATGTCGGCGAAAATTTGGGGCTCGTACTCCAAAATTGGAGTTCCTAAAAAAATTCTTTTTGAGATCATTTGCGAAATTCGTTGCAACGCCGGCGCCGTGGTTCTCCAGTAACAATGTACAACAATAATACACCCCACCATGAAATTGTCACTATCGTTCTACTTCGCAAACAATCGCAACCAAATTCTTTTAAATTGCCAAAATTGGGGCGCAATAAATAACAAAATACAGAAATTGAAGTTTGGAGCACGAAGAATATGTACAAGGTATCCCAAATTGTTTGATTTTGGCCGTTTTTCCTACTTCTAGACCAGGAGAAAACCAGACCACTTGTTTAGAGCTCGATTTTCGTGAAACGTCTATATGTGAAAGCCGCAGTTCGATATCTCTAACCGTTTTCGCGATATCACCGAAGATTTCGAAAAAGGTGTATTAACTTTTTTATTTGCGAATATTTTTCCAGGCACTTTTCAACTATAAGATACATCTTTCAAAACAAATTTATCACTACTAAATTTTAAGATATTAAGTTCAACTTTCTTACTTCAAATGGCAATCATAGTTGAAGTTTTATGACTTAAAATATCAGAAAAAATTCAAGCTTTTCAAAAATGTATGTACTGTCATCAGGAAGGATATAAAAATGTTTGTATTCAAAACAAATATTTAGTGACATAGTTGGTTTATGGAAAATAAGAGCTTTTCACATCAAAAATTGATATTCCTTTTCCAGTCATATCCACTAAAATTAAAATTCAAACCATGTAATCATATTTATGAGAATCAATTAAAATATAACTTATTAATAAAATGAAGTTACCTTGCATTTTGAAGGCAGTTTGACAGTTAAAAAAACCAAAATTTTCATTGTCATTCATAATTAGTTAAAAGTTATTACTATCATGTTTGAAAACTATGAAAAATGCCAGATGTTTATATGTTACATTAGTCCCGTTCAAGCTGCAAGAGATTTATATTTTGAGCGATATCCTGAGCGCCGACAATCTACCGTTCAGATTTTTGCAAGATCGGACAACAACCTGATCAATTATGGGACTTTTGCAAAGCCAAAAGCAAAAAAAAATGCCACTGAAAGTAGGTAACATGCTAAAGTAAACAATTTACATGGGGTGGTTTTAGAAAATTCTGAAGTCCTCTACTATAAAAGTACCTCACACTACGGATGCGACTCGAAGCCGTAACTAGAAAATTCTAAAGAAGTATAAATTCGAACCATATAAAGTGAGACATACTCCGATTACTGAGATCATTTATCTACATAGAAAATATCAACGCTCAATGGTATATTCATATTTTACAATTTGTTTTCCGTATCTTGACGACTTACTCCGTTCTGATTTATTAACAAAATTATATCAACGAGATGTCGCATCACTTCAGAACATCATAGTAACCACCATTAAACTCAATCGTTTAGGAACCAACGGATGGCAACTCAAGGCACTGTACTATGGCCTGCAAAATCCCCTGACCTTAGTCCATTGGATTTTTTATGAGGCTTTGTCAAAATGCTGAGAAATTAGAAAAGTGTCGACTCTGTCTTGAGAAAAAAAGGCGCACAATTCGAACACTATTTGTGATTAAATTTTGTTGTTGTTTGCTTCAAATCATAAAATCTTTTAAATTTAATACTTTCAATTTGTTAGGTAACAAAAATTGCAATGATGCAATGTTGTTTAGTTTATCACTAATTCGTGTATCAATATATGATTGATGTAACACACTCTCGTTTTTTGTAGCCAACTATGTTAAATGTTACTAAATATTTATTTTGAATAGAAATATCTTTAACTTTCTGATGATATTATAATATGCCCCAACATATGCACATTATTCCGAAAGCTTGAATTTTTTCCGATATTTTGAGGTCAAAACCAACTATGACTTCCAGATGTATCTTATTCTATGCTGATGAAGTGCCTGTGGAAGTTGTCACCTCGGTTGCTACTGCTTGAAAAAATATTCACAAATAAAAAAAGTTATAAAACTTTCCCACGAAGATCGAGCTCTAGACACCTTGATAGGTTTTTCTGTATCTGATCTATAAGTATTAGAAACAGCCAAAATCAAACAATTTGGAGCACTCTATATTAAAGTGCTCTGAGATATATAAAACACTTTATTTTTAACTTCGGTGGGAAGTGTAAGAATAAAATGATTTTGGTATTTCAAATTGCTAAAAATTTAACCAAGATTTAGAACTTACAGGCCAAACAATTCATCATATTAAGCAGGCATTATACTCAAATTCAGCATAACCATTAATTAAAAAAACCCTCAAAAAGATCTATGATGACATCAGTGGCGGCTCTCAATATTGTTTATAATTCATTAATTTTCAGTGTAAAAAAAAAGTTTGCATTTCCTTTCCACAAACATGTAACATTGTAGTCCCGATCGTCCACTCCACGTATACATATTTCCCCGTCTCTCATCGCACTTGCTTGGATAAACTGAGGCTAGCGGCCATCCAACCCCCATTTCAATACATTGTTTGGGACCTTGAATTACGGCGCGTATCTACAAACATTCTGGATCTGTAAAGTTAGGGCAGCTAGCCTCTGGCATCCCATCTCTTTCTAGCGCATGTATACTTCAGTTGAGCGTTGATCCCCTCTCTCACAACAGTTTATAGAACAAGGACAGTGGCAATTTGTGGTTTCGTGGGAGTACATAAACATACATAAAATATTTAACAGGTGGTTGAAAAATGTGTGCTCTAGGTGAAAATATTCCCAACTGTCTTGTCCAGATGTGCTGGATAATTTGTTGTTAAATAGATTTAGTTCTCTTAGTTATGATCGAAAGGTAAGAATTAAAAAAATGGTCAGACCACCGTCAATGCCGTCATTAGTTATCATAAGTGGTAAACAAAGCAGAGGGTTTATCGATAGCAATTATCAAAAAATCGAGTGGTTAACAGCATCAGCAGTTAGAAACAAATTATATTGTTGGAAATGCTTGTTATTTACTAATGATCAATCCTCAATTTGGGGCAATAATGTGCAAAATTTTTCATCTTACATTAAATCGAAATGTTGGGTAAACAGAATATTGTAAATTTCTTTCGCAATAACGAAATACATTTCAATACTTTATATAATGGTTTTTTTAGAAAATATTGAAGAATTAGATGATGAGCCACAGTTAAAAATAAAGAAAGACAACATATAACTTTGACAGAACAGACATAAGTACATTACAAACAAATATTTACAGAAATTTTGGACACCATTACAGTTCAAATTGAAATTAGATTTTCCGATTTAAATACCTTGCAATGTTTCGATTTAGTAAATCCTAATATTTTATAATGTTTTCTAAATCATTCCCTACATCTAATGACATCATAAAAACATGTGGTGGACTAGAAACACAACTCAGCTCAAGATCGCCTAATGTTACTATATATATCTTAGCTGTTACCGAACTTTCAATTTATAACACCGCTTGTTTTTTGTCAGATTAAGAAAAATGATTTATTATTTCATATAAGTATCATCCATTTTCATATGAAGAAGTAATCAAAGTTCCAAAAATCACAAGTTACCACTAATTTATAAAAATATTTAGACTTTACACCAAAGATTAATATAATTAGTTATTATTTTAGATGAAATATTTATTTACGTTATTTATTTTTTTAGAAAATATTTTTTATGTAACTTCTTTTTCAAAACTATTTTAATTTTTATTAAAAGTAATAATTTTACATGCTGGCAGTGATAATGAATACAATTTTTTATTTTTTTAAATGTGCAAATTGTAATCAGTTGTTGCCGCCACTGGATGACATCAATACAATGACCCTTCTGCGAGTTACATTATTTAAACAAATTACAACTTCGATCCAGCCGAAACATTAATAATTTAATAATTTTTGGATCCTTAATCCTGGATAAGTGTTAATAATTTAGAACAGATCAATTATTTAACTGTTCCACTTCCTATCAATCTAAAAACAAAGATATCCTTTGCATTATATTTAAACAATTTTTTCATAACTACCTTTTGGTATCTCCAGTATACTTAAGTAGTAACAGCATTCCACTTATAAAAACTAATCAATAAATTATAAACACTACATTTTTTCTAGCATTAACCGCAACAGTCTGTTCGTTTCTCTTTGCAATAAATTGTTTTGTTTCATCAAATTTTTTATTTCCACAAATTCTTGATTATTTTGTTCTTGAAAATCTACCACTGTTGCCAAAAGATTATCTTTCAAACCATCGTCATCCCCCACTGCTTCAGAAAAAACACTTTCATTTTCAAATTCTTCATTTTTTAAGTTCCTGTTAACAGTAATAGCAGAATTGTTTGTCCCCAGAAATTTGCTAGAAGTGGCAAAGGATGTCGATGGTGGTAACATTTGATTATCGTCAGCGGTGAGATCGATTGTATTGCACGAGGCATTACTCAACTTGTTCCTACATTTTTGAGGAGTTTTCTCGGATTTATTGCTTATAGTACTTTCACGTGTAGGCGGTCTAAGGATATGAGACATAAACTTAATTTTAGGAGGTGGTTTATTTGGGGCTATATTTAACTCCACATTATTATTTGCTATGTTCCCATCATTCACTGGCTTTATTAGATTCTTCCTCAGTTTTAAATCGGGTTTTAATTGAGCAATTTTTTTCAACTCTTGGGAGGAAATAAAGATTTCTTTTACTTTCCCTCCTCCTTGAACTGGTAGTCTGATACTTTTCGGAGTATCTGTGTGTTGTTGCACTGGTGATATTATGGTGCTATTATCAGCTGCAACAACTGGCACTGTTTCCAATATTTTAAGATTTTCATCGCTCTTCTTAGGAGAGGGTGAAGTTTGATTACATAATCCTACATCGGTACATGTAGTATCATCACTGATACTGATTTGTACAGTACTTGCTTCATTACTTTTTATATCTGCATCTTGTGGAGACACTAGTTTTTCATTTAAAGTTATCATACAATTCTTACCTTTGGGACTGCTACGTTTAACTATGCCACTGTCTTTAATCTGTATATTACTTAGACCATTATTCGCTTCATCACTTTCAATTGTTAAAAGATTCACATTTTCAGATGTCGCACAACTAGTACTTTCGGGACTGGCAAGCTTAACTGAAACTGTACCCAAATCACTGTTTTGTAAGTCACTGAGTTCCGTATTTGTTAGTTCCACATTTGGATTTATGGCCACGTTTTTATTCTGAGTTATCGTACAGTTATTACTTTCAGAATTAACAGGTTTAACAGAGTCACTAGATTGACAACTATTCCCTTGGGAAACTTTTGAATCACTATTCGATTGTTCGGTCGAGGTCCAGGTTTATTCTTATCGGGTGTATCCTTCATTCTTTTCTCTATTTCTTTCTTTACATCAGTCATGGCACCATCTTTTGAAAGGTTGTTACTACCATCCACTTTTATGACTAACAACAAAACTGGGGGTGGTGTAATAGCATTAGGGTTACCATAACTTTGCAATGGTAAATTATCCTTATGCTCCTCTTTAGGTATAAGAAGACAGGGCTGATTAAAGTTGTTATAAGGGCCCAGATAGTTGTAATTGAATCCATCAGGTTTAAAATAATCTGAATCTCCAGTAAGCAAATTATCGCTTATACCATACTTTTCTGATTTGTCTTCATTGATCCTTTCCATGATTTCTGCCATTTCTTCTTCTGTTAGTCGTTTGCTTTCATTTGGGTCTGATTTCAATCGATTTTGAGTTTCTGCAACTTCTGTTGCAGGGAATCCAAGAAATCCATCTTTAATTTCATTTGCCACATCAGAATGTTTGTCATCATGTTGACCTTCCGTTCTAAGTCTTTTTTTTAGCGGTAAAAATTCATTGTCGGAAAACTGTTTCGTAATAGACGGTAAATTTATCGTTAGATTGCCACTCTTTTTATCAATTTCAGATTGATCTATGTTTATAATATGAACTTTGCTACCTGGACTACCTAAATCCGCACTACCTCTCCTTTCTTGGTTTCCATTTCGATCAACAGACAATCTTAACTGTGTATTTTTTCTTACCGATATGATATCTCTTGTTTGTGTGACAGATTCTGATATTTTATTTTTATGGGTCTCATTTATTTTTTTACCATTTTCTGCTACATTGTATGAATTCGTATTTTCTCTTACTTTTGTGTTTTCTTTTGACTTTGACCTCTTCTTTGATTTCTTGGGAGAACCATGCGAATCCTTTGTGTCATCATCACTTGTTCTTTTTGTTGATAACTTTCTTTTGTTTACATGTACTTCTGACTTCTTTTCAGAAGATGGGGACAACTTGTTTTTGTCTAGTTGTTCAATGTTCACTATTAAATTTGATTTAATTTGATCGTTATTCAGTTTTATTCTAGTGTCTGCACACATGGATTTAGATCTCGGACGCGACAAAGGCTTAAACTTATCATCATCATCCTTAAATACAATTTTGCTGCCCATTTTTCCAAATTCAAACAGAAAATCATCTTTAAAATGTTCTTTCATGGCATTGTAATAAATCCACGATGAATCATCTTTTCCTTTAGCCTTCAGGAATGAATAAATGTTAGTCAGCTTTCTCCATTTTTCCTTTATTTCTTCTTGTAAAAAGTCAAACCCTAAATCTCTGAATTCAGACTGTATTTCACTTAATACTTGTTCACTGTCATAACCATGAATGACACACGTGATTTTTTTTTCAGTAAAACGTTCTATGAGAATTTCAGTTAACTCTCTCGTAAAAATCATCTTTACTAGACATTTACCATTTTTTTCACGAAATCCACTAATGGCTTGTAGATATGGTAGCTTATTTAATGCATCAGGGCCGTCTTTCAACTTGTCATATTTCACATTTAAATATTTCCACTTATTTTCAATATCCTGCTTAGTTATATAGAGGTAACCACTGTGTAAAAAGTCTTTGTGAATTTCATTCAACATGCTATTTCTTTTTTGGGTTTTCTCAAGTCCTTTCCTTTTCAGGAAACATTCAATTAAAAACCACACCATTTCCTCAGAAAATTTTGGATAAACTCCATTATGAAAATCTGACTGCTCGTAACAACTGTCTAATATTTCGTAGTACTTCCAACATTCTTTTTCTTCCACCGTCCCGGTCGCTTTTATTTCTGCGTACTTTAACAGCAAATTCGTCCATGTATTTCGGATCTCTTCATTACTATAACTTTCAAATCCTTGTTCTTTACAGTGCCTTATCATTTGGTCTAAGAAAACTCTTTCATCCAACTGTTTCGTTTTTAAAAGATTTTTTGTATTTATGTAGAATAGTATAAGACTCTCAACTGCAGCTGAATTTTCTTCCATTTTTAACTATTTATATGGATTTACTAAAAATATACGAAAATCTCAACAAACACCTCACCTCACGAAATTCTTTGCTGTGAACTTAGTGACAATTTTGGCCTATTGGATAAAAGTTGGCGTCGAATGTACTGTGGAGAATAGTTTTGAGGGCAAAATTGATTATGTTTTCCGGAACATTAGAAGTGACTTTTGGCAAATTTGTGTTTTCATATTTTTGAATCAAAAGTAAAAAGGTATTAATTTGATTTGGCATCTGATATAATTTATCTTTTAGTATTATCTTTTAAATACATATGCACATATAACCTCTTTTGTATATCAAACAAGTCACATAGGATACCATTAGTACAAATACGGCTAGAATTTGAGTTGGGGTCAAAATTAATTTCCGTTTTTTATCTCTCAAAAATGGAAGAAGAGGAATGATTTTAAAAGCGTGTTTTCAATGCCAGAAGGAGAATAAGATTTAGAAGTGTGAAATAAACTTTGACCGTGTGTTTGAGGTTCTGTTCCGTGTTTTCATGAATCTTGATATAAAGTTAAATTAAAACTATACAGCATACAATATTTTATTTAAGTGTTCTTTTATTTCTAGAGGAATACAGAAATTAAATATGAGTGATACCGAGGATATTCATGCAGAGAATCTAAACTCTGAGGTAGAAAATCCAAACGAAAATCCCTATGCTTATCTCAAACGGGATTTTTCCTCAGAAAATTTTAAAATAGAAATAAAAAATTTACCTAGGCATTATGGAATAAGTGTACGTTGTGGAATAATGTTGTAAACTTTTTAATTAATGATTTGCTTTTAGGAATTTCGGAAATTGTTAAATGATAAATTAAAATTGAACTCAAACAAACTTAAAATTACAAAAAAGAACAACGCTTTCGCATTTGCGTGTTTTAGAAACGCTGAACATAGAGACAATGCCATCAAGGTTCTCTCGGGCTACAAATGGAAAGGGAAGGAGTTACGGGCTATGGTAAGCAATGGCTATAAATTATGCATTTAGAAAGGGCAGCAACATAAACAATTATCTGGTATTGATTATAAAATTATTTTTTTATAGAGAGCAAGGCCAGCACCTGATCCATTAGTTAAAAAAAGAAAAGATGACGCGGAAGATAATAGATCAAGTAAAAAAAACAAAATTAAATGAACTCTCATATGAAGAAAGATTAAAATTTTCGACAATACCTTACTGGAATATAGAATATAAGGAACAGGTATGTACTGGCATGATTATAATTGCCGAGAAAGTAAACACAGTTTTTAAGACAGTTGTCAATATAGTAACAGTATGAGATAAAATGGTAGGTCCAATAAGTTTAAACGCATTGGAAAAAGAGCCTATCCAAGCCAATAATATGGATCATTTATATGTTTTAATAGCATTTTGTTATTTAGATCCAACTTAAACAAGAGGATATTCGAAAAAATCCTTAAAAAATTGGGAAGTGAATTGGTGCATCATAATCCGGAGTTACAGAAATGGATTGATAAGCAAAAATGTGTTTATGAATTACCTTGTGAATTAGCCGATACAAGATATGCAGAGCAATCTGATGGGTAAGTAAATTAAACTGATTTAATATTTTTAAACGAATATAAATTTGTAGGTATCGAAATAAATGTGAATTTTCTATCGGAATTGATGAAGAAACAAACTTACCGACTGTTGGTTTTAGAGTTGGAAGTTATGTGAAAGGTACTGTGAGTGTGGGGCCTGTTGAAAGCTTAATACACATTCCAGAATCTATGAAAATTGCTGTGAAGGTAACGTATAAAAATGAAGGTGTCAAATTAGTTGTTATTACATGTTTAATTTGAAATATGTTGAATTGGACAGTGTAATTTAGTGCCTAACATGATAGATAAGAGGTACAGTTGTTTCGATTAATGCTTATTATTTTCCAATTAATTAATTGGATATCATCGTCAGAATATGACATCAATATTTATAAAGTTACGTTTTTTTTTTGATATGTTAGAGGACTCGGGTATAATTTTTCTTTGTTTTAACATTGTACCTCTATAAAAAAAGCTCATACCATTATAAATGTTCACTTTCTTATTTTGTAGGTTTTTCAAGACTACGTCAGGGTGTCAGATTTAAAAGTATTCAGTCCGGAATTTCAAACCGGCCATTTTAGGCAGTTGATGGCTCGGTCAGCCCCAGATCAGTTAATGTTAGTAGTTGGCATTCATCCGCAAGAGTTAAGCGAAGAAGTACTGTCAGAATTTAAAAAGAGTCTGGTGGAATATTTTCACACAGGAGAAGGGGCGAAAGCTAACGTTACTTCTTTGTACTATCAGAAAGTGGTGAAAAAGTAAGTAGTAGTTTAGAATTTATAGTAGATATTGCAACAGACAATTTATTGATATTTTTTCTAATATTACAAATCAGTCTAAAATTAGAAACTTGGGAAAATTAAGTAAATGGAAAATTAAACCGTGGATTTCTGAAGGTCTTTAATTTCAATTAAAAAACGTGATAAATAAAAAAGAAACTGCTGGAAAAACTCTGAGGCGGAACATACAGGGAGTGTTTGCCATAGTTACATCTGTGGTATGTTTGATCAAAGGTTTGTAGATTCCTAGTTTGTCTAGGAGGAACAAATAGACCAGCAAGTCTGGGCAATTTACATCTGAGTTGATAATTTTAAATAGAATGACCTGATCTGCACAATAGTGACGAGTGCTTAGTTTGTCTATTCCGATTGCAGTTCTAATTTCATCGAGTGAGAATTTGCACGATGGTAGCTTGAGTTCATAGGCTGTATATCTTAAGAATTTGTTTTGTATTTTTTCAATACTGTATATGTGAGATTCATATGTGGGTGACCAAACTACAGATGCATATTCTAATACGGATCTTACAAGTGAATTGTATAATCACTTTATTGCTGAGACGCCAACAAAATCATTAGTAGCCCTACACATAAATTACAACATTTTCTGAGCTTTATTAATTATCACCTCATAATGTAAATTGAAGTCCAGTCTGCTATCCAATGTTACACCCAGATCCTTCATAGAAGTGGTCTCTTATAGGCTGCCATTGATATTTTATTATGAGTTCTATGAAATGTCATTGTTTTGCATTTTCCTATGTTAAGCTCTAATTGGTTTAGAGAACACCATTCAGAGAGAGCATCCAAGTCCAACTGTATTTTATAACAATCGGCTTCAGAATTGATAGTGTTAAATATCTTAAGGTCATCAGCAAATAAGAGAAACATAATTATTTAATACACACCTTATATCATTGATAAATATATTAAAAAGAAATGGACCCAGATGACTCCCCTGTGGTACTCCCAAAGTTACAAGTATTTGATCAGAAACTGTGTACTTAATTTGCACAATTTGTGTTCTGCCACTAATATAGATAGTTACCCAGTTGCGTAATTTCCCGTTAAACCCAAACGCATTTAATTTTTTACAAAGTGCAACATGATCTACGGTATCAAATGCTTTGGAAAAATCAGTGTAGACTGTGTCAACTTGGTAGTGATTCTCCAAAGCTTCCAATATGTACTGGTCAAAAATTATTAAATTGGTGCTTATAGTTCGACCTTTGCAAAAACGATGCTGTTCCTCTATTAAAACCTGTGTGATACTCTTTTTGTCGTTTTCAAAAATGTTTGGTATGGCATTAAGAACACTTATAGGCCTATAGTTGATAATATTAGCTTTATCCCCATTTTTAAAAATTGGGGTTAAGAAACTATTTTTCCATTGTTTTGGAAATACTCCCAGTGTCAATGATGCTAAGAAAAGAATAAATAATGGTCTTGTTAATGAAAACCTACAGGCTCTTTTAATAATAGTGGAGCCAACCATCCAGTTCTGGGCCTTTATTAATATCTAGCATATTTAGTTTATTGAAAATGATTTCTAAGCTAATGTTACAGGTATTTATGTCTACTGTTTGGTTGAAAAAAATATTATGAACATCATTTATGATGCTGGGCTTGTACACAGATTTAAAATGATACAAAAATAAATTGCTGATATTATCACCATCACCACTATCGTTTCCAAGAAACATGTGATTAGGTAAACCATAATCTTTTATTTTAGAGTTTATGTAATTCCAATAACATTTTATATTATTGGGAACAGAATTTTCTATATTTTCCACATATCTCTTGTAACATTCTCTAATAAGTTCCTTACAATGTGCCCGTAAAAATGAGAAATATATATAATCAGACCAGTTATTCGTGCGCTTGTATTTTTTATGAGCTTTCTTTTTTTAAAGATCAGAGTTTTTAACTCAACTGTATACCATTGTGGAAATTTAGGTGTTTTTAAATGCATTAGTGGAATAAAAGAATCAATTCATACAGCCAAAACTTTGTAAAACATATCAACTGCTGCATCAATATCTTGTATTACAAGTCCAAGTAGGGCATCCCAATCGACACTGGATAAGTAGTTATTTAGGCCTAAATAATTACCTTTCTTTAAATTATAGTAATAAGTATCATAAGTTAAGATTTCAGTACCTGTGGCAATTGGAATGCTCACATATAGAGCCGGATGGTGAGAATCACAATTAATAAGGTAATCGTCTGCTATGTCTACCTGAGCTTCAATATTGTAAGTAAAAAAACAGATCAATAATGACATTGTAACAACTGTTTACATGATTTAATGAGGGCTAACGTTTTCAGGCTCACCAGTTAGCAACACTGGTTGAGTAAGGTCGTCCAAAATTACTGTTAGGCGCGGGAAAAGTTTATGTGTTTTGTTAAATTATTTCGTACACAGCAAATAAAAACCTTTTAATTGTGCCTCAGGGAGACGTTTGGAACAAAAGGCAGACATACTGCTTCCGAGAGACGAAACTCGCCTAAAATGGTTGATAGAGATAACTTTACTCCATCAAAACATTCGTATGTTTGTAAGAAACATTTTAAACCTGACGATTATGCGTTACCAAATGAGTCTACTACAGAAAATTGTGAGTAATAATCATGTACATTTGTTGTTTTCATCATACTCATTCTTGATATAACCTAACTTTAATAACATAATACACTTCTGAAAAGTACAATAATTTCCCTACTGAGCAAGTAAATTACAACTTTCCCTTTCTGCCATCATTGTGTTAAATGTTTTTTAGCTAATTTTTATAAAAATTACTAAAAACTAGCGTTAAAAAGCCACAGTAAACATTATCGTTCAGTGACATTGACCTTTCCGTACACTAACACCTCTCCTGGTGAATTCAAGCGTGTTAACCCTCATTGAAAAAAATTGTGAAATGCAAAACTGTCACATATACCCTTTGCTCCAGGCCAGAATCAGGCATATACACCAAACTCATCATTTGTCCACTTTAATTTGGGCAAATTATAGTCACCCCACGAATACATAGAATTGCAGTGATCTTTGTACACACTGAGTGGTAAATTTGGTGGTAAGTACACCCCACCAACTAGAATATCTTCTTGACCAACTTTTACAGTGACAAATACTTGTTCTAATTGAAGGTGTTCAAACAATAAAAAAATGGCTTGATATATATCAACTTTCATTAAATGTTGAAAATGTAAAAAAAATAAAATTAGGTATTACTATTTACGAAAATATTAGGCTAAATGTTATGTAATTGGTATAGTAGTTAAAAAGAAGCATCGTGGGCATGCCTTTTACACTTTCAAGTCGTTTCTGACTGCCCTGGTACAAATATATATATTTCAGGCACCACAACGATGATTTTGTTCCAGCAGAGCATTTATGGGGCGACACACATATTAACGAGACAATTTTGGGTCTAAAATTCAGGATATCTCCTGAAGCTTTCTTTCAGATAAACACAAAAGGTGCTGAAATTTTGTACAATGCAGCCATAGAATTAGCTGAACCGACTATTGATTCTACTATTCTGGATGTCTGTTGTGGCACAGGAACTATTGGACTTTGCTTTGCCAAGGTAAGAAAATATAAGATTGTATGAGAAAAGCGGTATTCTGCCTAGGGTTTTCAGTTAAATATGATGAATGACATTTTTTTTCTATTTTTTTGAATTTGGTTATTGGAAGTATTGGTGAAATGTGACATAACCTTTAATTCTTCTTCTTCTAAAAGTAGCCCTCTGTCAGGTACAATTAACTACTAACTCGTTTACATTTTTAACATTTTATTAATTTTTTCCAATAAAGTTTTACTTGGCATTTTAAAATAAACTAGTGAATTACAAATTAAACTAGTTTTAAACTTTTAATTCAAATCATTTTTGTTTGCATTGAATATTTACTGTAATGCGCCAGTTTTGGAAGTTAAGGTTAATACCAGAATGTAAGGTTGATTTTGTGAAAAAAATTGTCATAAGATAATTTATTCAGTTTGATAAAGGCTGTTATTTTGCTTTCAGATGTTTTGATTTGAATTATGTAATTCAATGCTTCTTTAATGTTACCTAAAAGGAGTAGTTGGTTTTGTCAGTATTTTGTGTTAATTTTTTTACATTGTATATTAGGTTTGTAATTTTTATTGTTAAATATTAGAACATTTTCTAATCAGATGCTCAGTACAAAAAATATATCCTCAAATTTTCTGCGCTTTTTTTTATACAAAACTAACCCTGTCCTGTCATTTTCGCCGGCGGCGGTACATGACAAACTAAAAGTGACCAGAATATTACACTGCCTTACTGATTACCATCATTGGCAAGATCAATATGTCTTTACATTTATATAATTCGTTAAGGTAAGTTTTTTTATCAGCGGAACATCGATCAGTCATTCCTCAGTTGCTAGTAAGGAACCCATTAATACTTTTAAAGTATATGAGGTGATCACTTCTATCTATGAAATTTGGCAAGCTCTGAATCTCTTCGGGTTTAGAAGATCCCAATTATAATTGTGTACATTGTAAAAATGACCACCCTGTATAAAAAAGAATGTCAAGCCAATTCTTAGTCTGAATATGTGCAAATAATGGCAAATTTGACAGGCAACCCTTTGTGTTACTCACATCTTTTTGATATAGATATATTTATAAGAGGTCAATTGGATTCAGATCTGGTTGGTTTACTTGTTTACCTGTTCTATGGAATATTTCACATACACGTAAATGTGGATACAGGTGGATGGATCAAAATGATGTGTATTAATAGAATGAAAAGTAGTGTGTTTTGTTAATTGGAAATTTTGGGTATGTTAATAAGTTATATTTACTTTTAGAAATGTGGCCAAATTTTGGGTTTGGAAATTGTGCCCCAAGCTATTATGGATGCGAAGGAAAATGCAGTTGTCAACAGTATAGAAAATGCAGAGTTCTTTGCTGGGAGAGCAGAAGAAATTTTAGGCACGGTTTGCTTTAAGGCAACAAATAAAGAAGTTATAGCAGTTGTTGATCCACCAAGGGCTGGATTACGTAAGTTTTCTTGTTTTTGGAAGCACAATATATTTGTCCATTAACATTTTCAGATCAAAAGGCGATTCTGCAGCTACGAAAAATACCTAAAATTAACAAAATTGTGTACATCGCTTGTAACCCTTCAGCTGCTTTAAGGAATTTTGTGGATTTAGCTAGACCAGAATCAAAAACAGTACGTGGGGAGCCCTTTGTGCCTACAAAAGCCATCCCAGTAGATATGTTTCCTTATACAAAACACTGCGAACTAGTAATTTGTTTCGAAAGGTGGGATCAAGTGTCTAAAAAATCAGAGGTGAATGTTGAAGCTGAAGAAGGCGAAACTTAAAGTTCCATATTTTAATTATACTTGTTTTATACATACCAGTATAAAGTAGGGCAACTAATGAGAAATTTGATTGCAGTTTTTGTCTGTTCTCTCATTTATTTTTTTTTTTAAATCGACATCAAAAATCCCCATTATGTGGAAAATTAAAAAATAGTGTCTAAATAAAGTATCAGAGATAGGAAACACCCGGTTTTTATTTATTTATCGGTTTAAACCCGGATTTGCACCCATTTTTATAAAGGGTGCATTGGGTTTTTACAAACAGATTTATCTTTCAAAATCATAAATTTTGATACCAGATAACCTTATATTAAATGATATAAAAGTCCACTAATTTACAAAAACACATTTATTGGTATATTTAACCTAAAATAACACTTTAAGAGTTCCGTCCTCAGAGCACATAACGATTGCGTTGGTAAATTATGATAAAAACACTGTGGGAGGTGGACCTTACCACACAACTGTTGCCTCTCTATTGGTCAATGTCACGTGTTGATTTTTATCAGGGCTGGATTTTGAGTTTGTAGTTATTTATTGTGAATTAGCGGTTTCATGAGATAATCATTGTTAATCGTTTATACCAAAAAAATAGACCCATTTCTAACGGTACACACTAAACTTTGAATGGGAAATCGGAAACCACTTATTAATTTTATGTAAAATTTTGTAATGATATGAAGGAATATCATTTTTGTATGTGACAATGTGCCAAAAATGTCCTTCCGTATCTGTTCAGTTATCATTATCCCCAAAGAACATTTAAAAAAATATGAACGGTTAATAAATTACAGCCTTTCAAACAAATATATAAAGCAATATTTATATTATCTATTGTGCTTGATAACTCGATTAATATTTGATATTTCCGAAATTTCCTGAAAATTTTTACATTTTACATAATACGTCGTTTTACCAAAATTTAAATACCTTGAGAAATAACTGAATGAACATGAAGTCACGTTCTTAAAAACCTTCAAAATTTTAAAACGAATAATTAAGAAAAAAATCCAGTGTATGAAAAAAATTTTATTTCCGAGATGATTCAAAGCTGGTATGATGAAAATCTCCACATTTCTATTTTCTTGTACCTAATATAAGGAAGTATAGTATGATTTGTTTGACCTCGAGCTGTTGATTGATATATATGTTTTTAACCCTCCTGAATCCATTCTATTTTCCGAATGATGTCTGTCGGTTGGTGTGTGTGTGTGGGGGAGAGGGGGCTGGGTGTATTGTGTGCGCGCGCGCTACCTCAAACAAAAAAAATGCTATAATGGGAGAATTTCCAAATTTGACAGTTAAGATTTTCAACAACATTTTGGGTGGGCGACACATTAAATTTGGTAAATGTGGTACCACCAGGAGAGATATAATAAATAAACAAAAAATGTACAATTTCAGGAAAAAAAATGTAAGCATTTTTATAGCGTTTCTGAGCGAATCTCGACAAATTATGATGAAAAACATACTTTATGGAAAAAAATCTGTCCACATGTCTGTAGGTATCGTGATAGCAATCACAGTTTTTGAGATAAAGCTCTCAAAATTGGTACACTTGTTCTAAAGGTTAAATACAATGAAAAATTTGGTGATGAGCAAAATTGGCCAGCTGAAAGAAGGTCCACGGGACCCAAACTTTTTTTGTATTTGTCTTTGCAAGGAAAATATATTCTTATTGAAAGATTATAAATCATGTCTACTATATCAAGCCAATAAAATATATTTCCAAGTACTTAAATAAAGCTGATGTAAACTGAAATTTTTTACACATTTGCCCTCATAAAATGGGGTTAGGATAAATTCGGCAGTTTGACATTTGAAATGCCTAATTTAGTTACAAAAATGTCAATGTCAATAAGAAATTATTAAAATATATGACATGAATTATTATTGACAGTATTGAATGACGCTGGTAATTAATTATTTAAAAATTTTAATAAAACATTTCAAGGTACGCTATTAAAATTTAATTGAGGTAAGTGAAGAAGTAAATAGAATGTTTTTTTTAGATCAGGATGATATATACTGGTATAAGAAAGGGGACATTTTATGTGCCTTACCCTGTACATACAAAATAAAACAGAATAAACTATGTTTATGATGACGTTTTTCTTTTTTTATTGAATACTGCTCCATACTACGAATGGCATCAATTAATTATTCACTTGACATTTTTGAATATTGTACTGTTAATGTTCTTATTAGAATAATACTCGGTAATAAACGGGGCTATAAATTACACTGAATATACGTAGAGTCGACCGCGCGAATATTCTGTAGAGGGAGCCTGCTCCTTGTATACCAAAATCGGGAAAAGGGCCAAGCAATTAAAAATACTTAAGGTTGAAATATTAAAAAAAATTTTTTTTGGTGGTGAATGTAATTATATTCTATGTCGCTGTGTTTTTAGTTTTTCAATTTTCATATTTTGAAACTGAAAAATTGTAGAAAAAAATCTAAATTTTTTTTGTTCAAAAATTACCACACAGTGACCCAGATTGAACTGTTATCTATATGTCCTCCAAAATTCATATTCATATCTTCTCTAATAATGTCACAGTTATTTGGCTACACATTCATGTTTTTCACGGTCGCAGACGAGACTCTTAATTTCTTTTACAAATTAATAAGATGCAAATTCAAACAGCATCATTTAATCTAATTATTCCCGTGACCAATATTTCATATCTGATGTAATTTTTACAATAAGTTGGGGTATTATCAATCATGATAAAATTTTGTTAATGTTAATGAAACAGAACCTTTAATACCAGTGGCGGCTAGTGAAATTTAGATTGTCATATCTTAGTATTGGAGCCTGGGACCTTAGTGATACTTTAAGGCATAACTACTAACTAAATAAAGTTTTGCAGAAAAAAAATTGCAATTGAAATTTGCAAAACTTTTTGCTTTAGAATCAGATGGAAATATATCGACAGATTTTAAAATTCATAAAAAAATTTTGCTTTTTATAAAGTTACACTTTTTTGAAATTTGCAGTAAAAATGAATTTAAAATTGGTGTAACTATAAAAAGAAATATTTTTTGATGAAATTAGAAATATGTAGATATATTTTGCACCTGATTCTGAAAGAAAAAAATGTGTTACAAATATTTGCAAATTGTCTAAAACAATAATCTGAGGAGGCACACTTCTTGCAACTTTTTTTTCGCAAATTTGAATCACATTTTTTCTTTGCAGAACTTCATCTTGTCTTGATAGTTATACCTTAAAATATCGCTTGGGTCCTATGTGCCAATGCTAAGCTATGACACTGTTTAATACTTTTATTGCTTGAATCAGAGGACCCATCACACTGGGTCCTTATTATGCAGTATTTCGATTTTTGCTGGAAAAAATTAAACGATTAAAATTATGTTAAATAAAACGTAGATAAATAATAAAATGAAGAATTCACATTATTTCTGGAGTGGGTTGGAACCTTTGATGTGAACACTGACGTAGTCTTCCACGAAAAAACAAAAACACTATATACTGCACTCGACGCTCGTTTCGCCAACGAAGTTGGCATCATATGGAGAGGATTAAAACTGAGTTTCTTAATCATCTCCAGATGATGCCAACTTGGTTGGCGAAACGCGCGTCGAGTGCAGTATATAGTGTTTTGTGTTTGTGGAAAACTACGTCAGTGTTCACATTATTTACCAATTTTTTTTTTAATAAAGCCAGAAAATGTAATTGAATCGCTGATTATTAAAAGGTACTAAGTCAGTTTTCCTCATTGTGAGAAAATAAAAATGTTTAATAAGCTGCATTACTTATGTCCTTTAAAAACGAACCTTGCCAAACGCATCATGTCAAATATGTAAGAGTTAACGGGACTAGTACCTTATTCAACAAAATTTTTTTTGCTCTCAAGTGGAAAACATGCAAAATCTGACTTGGTCTCTTTTAATAATAAGTAATTTAATTAAATAGCTAGTGGATTTCATTTTATTTCCATCAAACACAAAACAAAAAGAAATATAGGCATAAAATTTTAATTATTCATTGCACCCGGTGCAAAAAACTCAACCGGGAATAAACCCTCATAGTGTTTATTTCCTTAGCACATTCTCTATAAAATAATGTTAAAAAGTGGGACATACAAACAAGGTCATCGGTCGACCATGTTGAGTTTTAAATGTGCTAGTTAATTTTTTTCCCTCAATATATTTATTTCGTTGTATACAATTGATTGGCACTGTCAAAAAAATTTTTTGAACAAAAAATTTTAATTTCTGACAATTTTTTCGTCCTCCAGCCACTGACATTTTGATAGTCACTGGATAACTTTGTAAACGCCGTTCACAGAAATGACGTAACTGAAGGCAGTGTTGCCACTGCCAGAGTTCGTCATCACAATTATCCTATAATTGCATGCATTGCACATCTTGAATTTTTAAACAAATTATACCCTTTTGTCACGGACATTTTGTGAGACGATATTAGACTTATTTAATATCAGTGTAGACGCCGCACCAAAACAAATGTAATAGTTTATAATGCATTGAGCTCTTTTTAAGAAAGCATGATATCTGTACACACTGGCCGAAAATAAGAAATAAACTTCAAGGCGGCCAAGGCGCGATTGATTAATCCTTTGTGGTGGAAAGCGACACTTGTCACTTGTAGCTTGCTCTTAAAATAAAAGGTGTTAACAGTATCTGTTTATCTATTTTTCCTTGTAAAATTAGGTAATCCTGACACTTTTTTTTATAAATAAACAGAACTCGTCCCGTAAGCACCAAATATTAAAAATATGCAATACTTTTTCTGTGTATTTTAAATTATTATTATTGTCTCTAATTTATAGTTTAAGTTTAATATGGTTCCTTTCTAAAAATGAATCAAAGTTGAAAATAGTCATTTTAAAAAGAAGCATTTATTTTAAAAGATCAAAAAAGCATATTTGTTTACTTACCTAATACAACAGTTACTACATGGATAAATCATAAATGGGCTTGACGTTTGGATAGCATTCCATAGCCGTTTTGCTTGTCTAGCATTTTCATCTACTTGAAAATATGTCTTTAACATATCCAGCATTAAAATAATAAAATTAGTCACTATGGTTAATCACTAATTTTCACAAAATTAACAAATTATAAATAATAAATTTCAGTAACATAGTAACTCAAAAATTGGAATCACAAATCAAAACTATAATACCGTTATTAAACACATTTTTGTAAATGCTAATGCAGACAGGTACGTGAACTATAATAACACTGATTTTTACATGGGGTGTAGTGTTGCCAGATGTGTGATATTTTCACATAGGTTATAAATTTCATTATAAATAAAAAAAAAAAAAAAAAAAAAAAAAAAAAAATCATGATGCTTTTCAAAAAATTTCTATTGACCTAACTGATGGTTAATTTAGCTAACTGAGCATTGAAAAAACGGGTCTTACCATCGCAGCAGAAACAACAGAAAACAGCAAAAGACTATTATTTATTTGGGCTTGCACAACTAGCGCTGTTTACGCGAGGTTCCGATTTATAAAGGTATAAAATTTAATTCAGTTTACTCTTTTTTAAAGGAAGAACTGACAGAGGTTGGCGCTGACGACCTAAATTTAACTTTTTTTATCAACTTTTGCTAATATTGGTGTAAAATGGTAGAAATTTTTAAATAGTTTTATTACTTAAAAAAAGTGCAGGTACACAAGAAAAATAATGGTATAAATACCATGAAAGTGGTATGTCTGGCAACACTGATTAGGTGCGTGGTTAGATGTGTGAAGATCATAGGTTACATATGCGACGCTAATATCGCAGTTCACATTACGGCGTGGTTGAGTTTTTATCATGTAATGGCCTATCCCGAATAAAGTGCTGCTTTCTCTAGAAAAAATTGATCTTTTTGTTATAAAAAATGACGTATACTATCCTCCTAACCGTCCAGAGTATTATGGAGGAATAAAATGCAAACTGTTTGGTATGACCAGTGTAAAAAGTGACAGAAGTGTGTGAAAATACTGCAAATTATTTTCCATCACCTGATATTGTGTTGCACCTTCAGTGTTTTACTATTAGATGCCAATTAAAATAGTAGAGAGCTGATTTATTCCTTGAACACCTACACATTTCAAATTATTGTGATAGCAGAGGGTAAGTACCTACTTCTTAAAAATAATAATCATTTTATAAACTTTGAAAAAATGAGATGGGAACATTAAATTCCTCTCGAGATTCCCTAAAAAGTTTACTGTTCATCGGAAAATTTAGTTTCAGTTGTACATTCCATATGAAACACTTAAAAAGAAACTTGATTGGTGCAAGAAAAAGTCAAAATTGTACATTTCTCACATTGAAAGGTATTTCAAAATGTTTAACAATTATTTCAAGTGGAGCAATTAATCGTTTAAGTAGCTAATTATTTCATCCAATGTTATTATAAATTCGGGAATGAACTTAATGCTAGGGCTCGGTTTTTTATTGTTGGTTTGGTTAAATTTTTTTTTTTTGGATTGGTTTTTCAATTTTACATTTGTTTTGGAAGTGGTTATAGCAACAAATATTTTATGCTAAAGTAACTTTGAGTTGAAGTGGTTTGTATTAGAATCTCAACGATTTTTGTGAAAATATAATGCTAGGTAACCTTCAACGTTAACTTACGATTGTAAAATCGCTCCTGGGTGAGAGAATTGCATAAAATATGCGGCAACGTTGTTTCAGTCCATTACATCATTTTTGCTAAGATATAGAATGTTTCCAGTAACCAGCAGTTCCAAAACAGTTTCATCATATTTTTTTGAAAGTCGATAATAACAGTTACACGTGGGAATTAAAAAAAAAATGTGTCAGAGGGTTTCTACAGATGTCAAGAATTGGTGGTTTAAATATTATAACTACACACTTAAGACTCACTCTGTATACCAGCAGTGGTAATTTTGAACGTGAAGAAGCAATAATAAAATACTTGTCTTGTGTATAATCATTTTATTTACCCTAGTCCCTTATTAATTTACATTGACTGTAGAATGTATAAGTAAAAATCAAAATTGAAATGCCTAGCCGAGACGAGCCCATCCTCGAGGCTAAGGCCCTTAATTTTGATAAAATTTGTAAATTGACTAGAGTTAAAGAAACATTTTTAGGAATGCATTTTTAACATATATACACAGTTTAACAAGGATACTCCACCTCGAAAATCAACCTGTTTATATACACTCAATATATACAAATTAGTCTTTGTCAAAAAAGTTTTAACCACTCTATTTAGATCTCGAATGATAGAAAAAATACATCTTATAATAAATAACGGGTTTTCCTTCCATACAAAAATAACAATAAATAAAAATACATTAACAGCTTTTTATGCAAAAGAGTATGTTCTTTTGCGAAGTCAGCGTCATCCACAAAGAAAATAAAAAAAATTCTTTGGAATCATAAAATAAAGGCATTTGTTAAACCTTGGCGTTAGGCCAGATAATTGGAGAAAAAAAAAACTGAAATAGTTTCGTACAAGTTGAATTATCACAAATGAACACTAACATACAGGATGTTCTGATTCAACTGTCCTAACCGCTCATCTTAAGAGCTACAATCTATCGTAAATTTAAAGATAGGTGCAGAGCAGCTCATGAGATAAGTGACTGGCAAACTTACAGCAGAACACACTGTATATTAAAGGCCTAAAATAACATATTATTTGTATGTTTGCCTGGAGACTTGTGGAGGTGAATACCCTTGGTTTCTAGTTATAAAGAAAATTGGGTGGCAACATTTAAACGGATAGTTTCATATAACTTATTTCGTCATCTTAAAGACATGGTGCCAGCTTTATTTTTCATTTTAGGCGTATACGGGGTGACATTTACACTCATCAGTGGGAATTTTTGATACACAAAACTCTTTTCGTGTGAAGTCACATAATTATGTAACCTACATACTACTGTCATGACACACCGGTTGCCTATACATCACACTGGAACTTGACTCTTAATGCGTATGTCTATAAAGGCGACATTTTCGCGGGTTGACCACAGCGTAAAATTTTATTTTATTTCTCCCTTGTAAGAAATATTTAAAAACTCGGTTATCATTTACCGTGCGACAGCATGTGAAAATATACAATTATAACGCATTAGAGAAACTTTTATTATTAATATATTTAATTAAAATTAAAAATGAATGAAACATCCTCCAATAGAAGTAAAGTCTAAAGTTAGTAGCTGCTAACTTCATCATTATTTCAACTTGCTTGTGTTGCGTTTTATAACCTAACTTTTGTATATTCAAGTTCAAGAGTTGTACTATCGATTTAAAAAGACGTTTTTGTGTCCATGGGTTTATGATTCGCTCCAGAGTGTGATCATACTAACAACAGTGAATGTAAAATGTTTAATTTTCCAAAGGGTACCAAATTAAAATAATAATTTTCTCCCTTTCGTATGACTTCTTTACTTTCTTTCCGAAAGTCAAATATATCACTCATACAACTGGTTTTTACATTTTATTTTACAGGTATATTGATATAATGATAAGACGGTGAAATAGAAATCATTTTAAAAAAAAAAAAAAAAAAAAAAATAGAGGGGAACCAAAAACCAACCGGACAGGGCCAATTGGATTTTCCCAGATCGAATCCTATTGGTGGATACTAAATCCGTTATTAATATTAATTTATTGAATCAATAATAGACCTGTTTTTATTGTGTTGATCATTGTACATAATCAAACGTGTTCTGTGTGTGTAAATTAGCTACTGAAAGTTCTTAAATAGTTCCTCCGAGGGAGAATTAAAATTCTACGCTGTGTTCAACCCTCGAAAATATTGCCTTTCAATACATATGCATTAAGGGTCACAGTCCAGTGTAATGTGTAGACAATTGGTGTGTCATGACAGTGGTAGTTGCATAATTAGTGACGTCACAACTAATACAGTCCATTTAGAACCAATTTTTAAACATTTCCCGTAAAAATTCATTTCATGGTCAACAAAATATACCAGGTGGCAAAGGTCAAGAATATATTGGAAAAGATGTTTTGAAATTCCGAGAACAAAATGAATCTTACTGGATTTGATTAAAGAAAGATAAATAAACTTATCGGTCAATTAATTTTACATGACGAAAGGGGGTTACGTTCCATCAACTTGTGATAATTCTGTGTAGCCTAAAATTATTTGTTTCTCAACAAAAATGTATCCAATTTTCCTGGCCCACATAGGTTTACACAGTACCCACATTTCTCGTAACACAATTCTTATAAATACTTATATATGTACATATTCCACAATGTTAAGCTTAAAAATTTCTATACTGCCAATTTAACTTTGAAATACAAACAACAACTCGAACTTTACAAAAAGGTCAGTTTAATAGTGCAAATCTTAATTTAATAAGTGAGAAACAAATTTTGTATGGTTTTTTTATTGGCAAGTATGAGCCCTAATTTCTGCCTTGGTTTTGGGCCAATAAAAAAATATACAGGTTTTTTTTTTCTATTCTATTAAACAACAACCGGAGATCAACATTAAGACAAGTAAAAATTGAAGATGGATATAGGTTTCTTAGTTCTTGTCCCTCACTTAAAATACAATCATTTTAAAGTAGAAATAATTATTGGGGTACAAAAATACACATTTACAGCAAAATACAAAATCTTCAAATTAATTTAAGAGCTGACGGCAATCCTAGTAGTGTCATGCAACGGGCAATACCTGAAGAACAGTGCTTATTTGAGATATACAGCATGTTTCAAAAGATTGGGACACCTGTTAGCTGTAGGTTTTTGATGCCAAACTAAGTCGATTTAACCCAAAAAGTAAGGATCTAACTTTTTTCGTTTTCAAAATAGGTGTTAAATTTAAAATGCTATTTAATTCTCTACAAAAAAGGCATTCTTGTTGAAAAGAGATACAATGCACTCTTTTCCAAAACTAAGCTAATTACAACTGTCTTACACAGCAGTTCGGTAAAAGTTAATTGTACCTAAAAAGCGTTTTTTTTGTCTAGTCAAATATGATTTTTTGAAACATGTATTTGTATTTACGAATTACTGTATTAAGTAACATATAAATAAACAATCAAAACTTTTATTCTATTTGTAGTAGCAAATTAATAACAATAATGAAAAACTGTTCATTATAACTCTTCTAAAATTTTCAGTACCGTTTCATGAAATTTTGGCATAAATGGAATAGTATTCCTTGCTGAATTTTAATGGTATTTCCAGCTTCTTTGAATTTTTGCGTATTTCTCGAAAAGGATGCAACGTATCGTGTTTTAACGAGCATTCCTTTTTGGTAAAGAATTAAATTGCGCTTCAAAGACAATGTCCAAAACCAAACATCAAAAAAAATTAGGTTTAAAGTGTCAGAAAAAAAGAACTACAATAGCTCCCTCTATAAATTGTGATATGGGCAATATCACCATTGTAATCATGGACCTCAAAAACATACCCTCACCAAATTTGAAATCGATACACATCATAGTATCTAAAATAGACAAAAAATGAATAAAAACTGTGATGTTTAATACCCTGTATCTTGGAAATGAAAAAGTTAGACCCCTACTTTGTATATGGATCGATTTGGTTTAATGTCAAAAACCTACAGCTGATGGTCTTAATCTTTTCGAAACACCCTGTACAACTAAAAATTTAGTTTTCGATTTTTGTACCACAATTTTCTTTCAAATCATAACCAAATTTAAATAGAAAATAAGTATTATTTCAATAAAATAATCACAGTTAAAAACAATACTGGGAATAAATATTCTTTGGTACACCTTTTGAAAACCTTTGAGAACAACAGCGATATGTACCAACAACAGTAAAAAGATGTTTTCATTTAAAAAATTCTACCACATTATAACAGAGAGCTCACCAACTGTCATAATTTATATGAATTCGGTTTTTAACAAATTTACATCAAAATCACTTTCATATTTTTGTACGTTATGTGAGACAATGGATATCACATTATTTAGGAAAAATGTATATGTAGAAATAGGTAATTTTAGAAAACAAAAAAAAAAAACGTTATTTTTTTTAATTAGGTCACCAGGTAGTGAAATAAAAATGCATCTCCGGCTAATGTCACCTTATAATATTTCTAGGGTTCAGTATTTTTTTTTAATTTTTTTTTTTCCCCGGGGCCCATCCAAAAGAGGGGTATAATGGTAACAGGTGACAACTGTATATAAAATTGCAGGCTGGTAACAGTCCCTAATTTCAAACGTTAACAGGTCCGGCCAATCACCAACATCAGGAGATGAGCTACCTCCTAACCCGGAAAATTCCCTTCTTCTTTTCAAAGAGTAGGGACTTTTTACTTGCCTAACATCTAAATAACAAGGGACCTACTGCTTTACATCCCCTCCGAAGGATGGTATATCACCTACACAACCCTCGCCTAAGATAGATAGATAGGTCTTTACTGACCACATTATATTAAAATACAATTTGTGGCATCTTAGATTACAAACAGAATTTTTTTTTTGGATTATCATGGTACACAAGGACATGAAAATAAATAAACTCATAACAGTAGACAATAACAATATATATAATTAAAATAAGCTAAAACCTATATAATCAAAATTATAACGCTAAAATAGACGATTAATTCTAAATAAACAAATGATTCTAAATAACGTGTCACAGTTAACGTATTCTTCAATAGAATAAAAGCATTTTTCAATAATAAATCTTTTTAAAGTTATTTTAAGTTGATTAAAATTTATATTTTTCCAATGAGTAGGTAGTTTATTCATTTATTATGCATATTTGGGTCTAATGAATTATGTTTTGATTGTCAATCTACATCATTAATTAATATATCTTGCCACTGATATTGTGTGTGAACATCAAAATGGGAAGCAAATTGTTCTTTGTTTTTATGAATGTCAATTAAACAATTAAAAATATACATGCTAGAGACATTATATTAAGGTTTCTGACTAAGGGTTTACGGTGTTCTCTACAATCAATATTTTCTACAACTCTAATGGCACGTTTTTGTAACATAAACACTGTGGGAATAATAGAATTTCCCCATATAGTAATGCCATCTAAGACCATCATCGATAATAATACCTAGCAATTTAACACTTTCCCTAATATTATGATTGGATAAGTTTTGAATTTTGTCTCTATTTAAAGATAATTTATTAATACAGAATCATATTTCAGCAGTCTTTTAAGTAAGATCCTGTACATTTTTATTACCAGAGTTGCATCATTCACAAACAGAATACTCAACTTGGAAAGTCATCAATGACTATTCAAAAAATGAGTGGTCCTAACACAGGTCCCTCAGGAACTCCATTATTAACGTTAGTATAATTTAAATTGAGAGGCACACTGTGTTCTGTTTAATAAATAACATCTAAAAAGTTCAAATGGAATGTCTTACTCCATAGAATTTTAGCTTTGTCATTAGTATCGAATACGACACACAGTCAAAAGCTTTGCATAGCTTCAGCGTAAACGCTGATCATGTACGTGTTAATTTTATCATTGTTTATAAAATTTAGTCCTGTATATGGATATGATTTTTGATAGATTGAAATAATTCTTGAACTAATAGTGTGCGAGATGGTGGCTCATCTCTTCACCTAGAAGACGCGGGTACCAATTTGGGACGGACGAAGTTAATGAGGTATAGTGGATGACCGGACTGTTAATGTCACCATCTTTCAAATGGGATGAAAAACTGTGTTCATGTATCTGAGATGTGAGCACGTCAAAATTTCCAGTTTAGGGGTTTACATTATCTTCTGATATCAATAATTAGCCTTGGTAGCGGAAGTAGACTGATGTTATAGTGAAAAAAAGTGCAGGTATTAAGAAAATTTCAACCTAATTTAAGCCTCTTCAACTTTGTTACTGACAAAACATAATACCACAAAGAAAAAACAATGGAAAATAATATTTTAAGTTATGTGCAACCATTACGATTTTGACAGTTGATAAAGAATTCCATTTGGATTTCACTTGTAATTCTTATTTCTTAACGTCTTGTTTTCCTAAATAAAGTGATAATCATATTATAATATAGATAAAAGCGTATTTCTTATTAAAAGACACCTAGAATTATTTTAGAATACAGACTCAGCAGATCTGGAGAGATGGATAGGATGTGACGGGCTACGCGCCAGTCGTTTCTTCGGCAGATTATTCAGGATGTTGAGTAACGTAATAAAATCGTGTCTGTCGCCAGGACGGAATGACCAGCATAACATTAATATATCCTAGGAAAAAGATCTCTCTCCACTATATCTTATTTTATATATTAAATTTATATGTAAGCCCTACCTTAACATCCCTGGATGCTTGTAAATTGGCAAGAGGTTGTTTCATTCCTTTTCCTACCTGCCATATAATTGCTTCCGGAGGTTGGCCCTTGAAAGGCCACTCACCACATAACAATTCATACCACACAGTTCTGAAATACAATTATTTTTGAAAACCCAATAATTAAACACACAAGACAAAGGAATCATTTATATTATTTTTGTACACATTTTTTCAGTAAAGAAAGTGGTTCCATGTTGAAATTGACATTTTAAACGATAATCTTGATTAAATTGGTATCATTAAAACAGATTGCATGGATATTTTTCGTCAACGACACAAGTAGCCAGCATTGTAGAACAATATTATTTACAGCGCAAATACTGTTTGTACTAAAAATGTCCAACGTAAGAGAAAAATTTTAAGTGACCTGATCTGAATCTACTATATTATAATAATAATCATGAAATCACCAATTAACAAATTTTTTTTTAATAACTGACCGCTGAACAACTACAGAAAGGTGTTTATTATTACAAAATGTACCACAAGTATACCTAATTCTAAATATCACTATATTGAAATGATGTTGAAATTCGGTACGGTTTCAGTTTTTTTTTTCGAGACGTTCAAAGTGAAAGCTCTGTATGATCCTATGACTATCTAATGCATTATTAGTCAAGAAAGCACAGCCTCTTTTTAACCCACCTGGGTCATTGAAATATCCAGGAAAAAAAATTAGAAAGTTCTCGCGGTTCCTAGAAATAAATTTAACTCCTGCCTACTCAGTCCAAATTAGTTCAGTTGTCTGGTAGGTCTCTTCGGAAAAGTGAAACAAGTGAAAATTTTTGATGGTGTTTTTTAAACATTTTACAAACTAATCATAATATAACAAGTAATTGAATGTTATAAAGGAAAAGAGCCATTTAAATATTTTTTTAGCATTTTGAAACTATTAAAAAACTGGTAGTATGATAAAAATATAAACTGCTCACCCAAATGCATATACATCTGATGCTTTAGAAAAAGGCAATTCTTCATCATGAGGCTGGTGTGCATGGAGGCTCCTCATTATTTCTGGGGCAAGATAACACAGCCATCCCGGAGGAATGCCCAGACTATCAGATTTTCTAGAACCAAATTACTCGTCATTTACCAATATATTATACATATATGTTTTTTATAATATTAATAAATATGGCTTTATTAAAGAGACTATGTCAATCAGTATGAAGATATATTTTCATTTACCTGTTTCCAAAGCATAATTTGGTAACACTGAAAAAGGCCGAAATCGGTTATGACTACTTTTCCATTTTCAACAAAAATATTTTTGCTTTTCAAATCTTTATGTACGATCCCTTTCGCATGTAGGTATCCCATACCCTAAACGAGAGAATTGTCTAAATTGTCCAAAAGTATATCATGAAAATGACACAAAATTAGAGTTAAAATTACCTGTGAAATTTGTTGCGCAACTATAGTAGTTTTATTCATATTGAACTTATCCTTCCTCAAGTGTATGTGAGTATAGAGGGTCATTCCCTTACTTAAGCTTGTGACAATGGCCAGTTTCGGAGGTTTCATGCATGCACCCATGAACAAAATCAAATTTTCGTGCCTCGTCTTTCGAAAAGTTGATACTTCATTTTTAAATTGCTCCAAAGTTTTCTCGTCTTTTAGATAATTAACGTTTAGCACTTTAACCGCTACGTCGCCATGCCAATAGCCTCTATATACTGTGCCAAACCTACCTGTACCTATCGCCTCACTCATTTTTAACTCATCAAATGGAATGTCCCATTCTCTCATCGATAACTGCAAAAACCATGAAAAATTTGTATCAATTATGGTTTGGTTCTATACCGATAATTTATCTTACACTATTCTGTCTAGGCCATCTATGTCCATCTGTTATCGTCTCGGTATCTGAAACTTGACTATCCTGAGAGTCCACCCTAACCGGCGTTCTATCTGAATCGGTACTTGTACTTCCCGAGGTTTGTGATGCTGTTCGATCGCTCTCTCTTGACTGTTGAGAATTGGTGAGGTCATGATGTAGAGTAGTTGTGATGGGTAGAGGATGCGTCTCTAGAGTTACTTCGTTTGCCTCAGTGTGTGTTATATCTACAGAATATATGATTATGAAATGTGTAACGCACAACTGATCAAGTTATATATGATATGGCGGAAAAAAGACAAATTCTTGCAAATTTAAAGATAGTTGTAGATAAAATGATACAAATAATATACATTTTACGTACCTGGAAAGTGAAAGGTTGGCTTATGACTAGCATGAGGTGTGGTTAGCGTTTGAACTGCAGGACTTGACGGCGTAGAACTATTACAACTAGAAGTATTTGAGCTGGAATCGGGAGGCTGTAATTTAAAATTTATCTGTCAACAGACTTCAAATTAATGGGCATCTGCAATATCGTGTGACTGTAACCTCACTCTTTCAGAGAGGGATCTGTGATTTCTTTTATGATTAGAAATTAATTTAGTACTTTTGAATTATATTTAGAGATTGCATAAACTGCAAGAAACGACTTATGTAGATATATTAAATTGTAAACACTTAATGAAACATTCCCAATATCATAGTGATGGGATAGAAACAAAGGTTTATTTACATGCCCTGTGTATATGTTAATTTGGAAGTTTTGAACGATTTTATTATTGTTTAGTGTTCAAAAAAGATTTATTGTGGTTGAAACACAAATAAGTACTCTCCGAGCTAGGTTTGTAATAAAGAATTTGGAAAAAGTGAACTTAGTGTAATATGAAGATTTTATATACTTACTGGAAAAGGAGGGGTGTTTATCAATGGTTGTGGATGTGAACTTTTCCTATTTCTATTTCTTGTTAAAGAATTCATAAAATTTTTCGTATTACTCGCTCTACCAGTCGTTGGTGATACAAAAACTTGGCCTAAAATAAACACAAATGATGCTGTTTCCAAAGAAGTCATTAATTAATTTTATATCTGACAATATACACAAAAAACCATGGAAAAAACATAAACTCGTATGTTTCTATATTAGAGTTACCAAATGCAGTCACCACAAGCTAATCATGTGAAGTCGAAACAGGAATAGCTATTGATGAAACAGCATCAAATGCCCCTTGAATATGGTACACTTTCATTTTGTAACTCTTAGTTATTGCACTGTTAATGAACATTTGATACTTACCTTCCATTGATAATTTCTTCTTAAACTCGTCAAGTAATTCGGGAGGTAAGCCACATGAAGGTGCAACTTTATCTTCACAGTCTCTATGGCAAGTATATTTACATTCTATACATTTCAATCCGGTACCAAAATAGATTGGTTTCTGACAATATCCACAAGAGGACATCATCTTAAAAGTTTTCTTAAACCTATGGTTGATTTGGTGTGTCATTATTCTACCTCTCACCGGTGGGGTTCTTGGAGACTTGGGAACTTGCAGACTTATAGCTAGAAAAATCATAAGTTAAAGTTTCATATGTTCCTTAATCCTAATGGCAACTGTTTGTCTCGTTTGCCCAACATATTTTTTTTATTATTAATTTTTACATTAACTTTGTAAATGCTTGACATGTGTTTGGTGTTTATGCAAACTACATCACATTACTTTTAAATATAATTTCAAGAACTTACATTTATAACTATTATCATCACTATCTGCCCCAGTATTATTATAAGGGGGTGATTTTATAGGGCTGGTTAGAATTGGGCTAGTATAGCCCATAGTATCAGGACCGGGTTCTGTTGGCAACCTTCCCCTTCTAACCACTGTGCCCATTCCACTACAAATATAATAAATAGGTATGACAATTTTAACCACTCAAATAAACAACTTACTTTGTAGGGTTTGTGTCATTTTCACCTTTTGACGCAGCCAGTTGAGACTCATGGGGATTTACTTTTCGTAAGTGGATACGAATCAGGTATAAGAGCCGGCGGATTGCCTGTCAAGTGTTTTCTTCTAGCAGGAGGTGTTGTAGGAAATTTCATACCTAAAATATCAGGTGTTTAGTAGATATCCACATTGTATATTCACGAATTATTGGTAAATACCTTAAAATATTAGAATGAGAAAAAGGCAGAAATTCTCATAATTTTTTGTATAACACGGATTTAATGGTACAGTTTATAGATGCAGATTACTGTAAATTAAAATTTACTTTATCAGTAATGCTGATTTCTTGAGTAGATTATCATGGGCGTGGGTGGCACAAATAAGCAACTACGTATAAGTTCAGATGAGAAGTATTAAAAATCTGGATGAGCTCGGTTAAACATCCGCGGAAATATTGCAAATCCTAAATATTATTTTTTCCTATCTTCGACCTAAATCCGGTCTCTACTTAGACGTAACTAGCTGTTTACTCACGACTTTGTCCGCATGGAATTCGAGACAACGTATTAAACATTTTGTCAACAATGCGCCCCCCACTCTCTATACCATAGGAGTTGAGATATTTAGCATATTGTATTGAAAATGAGTCATGAAAGTACAAAAAATTCAATATTTCAGCCCCTATTGCAGATAGGGGTTTGAACGTCTTTTTATTCGATTTGCTAAGAAAAAATCTATGCTGCGTTAGGGCTCTAGGAGAAAAATTAACCCTCTATCTCCCATATGAACTGAGATATTTAGCATTTTATGTTGAAAATTAGGGTTGAAAGAAGCTAAAATTTCATATCTCATTCCCTATTATATATAGGGGGTTGGAACTTGTCTTATTCAATTTGTCGGAAAAAAATCCTGCAAGGTAGTGTGATTCTAGGGAGAAAAATCAACCATCTATCTCCCATAGATTTAACACGATTATTTATTTATTTATTTAATCACTTAAGCTGTTATAAAACAGATGATACAATAATAAATATCATATAAAAGGAATAAAAGTTAAAATTGTATAAAGTCATATAAAAAACAGTATAAAACATTGCAATAAAATATAAGACAAAAAACTACAGATTAAAATTCATTGAATGAGTAAACACATTTTTCACTTAAAAAACTTTTTAAGACTAGATTTGAATTTATTAATGTTGTCGATGCTTCTAATTGCAAGTGGCAGTTTATTATAAAAGTCAATACCAGAATAATGAGGAGACTTTTCCAAGAAAGTGGTATTGTGATGCGGCATGGAAAGTAGGTCATCATGGCGAGTATTGTAGTTATGATAACTGGTATTAGTTTTGAATAGGTTAATGTTACGTTTAACATATTTCAACAATGAAAAAATATAGATAGAAGGCACTGATAAAATTTTGTGATTTTTAAAAGGGTTCTTACAAGAGGTTGTAAAATTAAGATTAAAAATCAATCTTATAATACTTTTTTGGCAAACAAAGACCCGTTGTAAATTTCTGGCTCATCCCCAAACTATAATATTATAAGAAATATGACAATATGCCATTGAATAATACAGATTTAATAATGCAGTGTGGTCTAATGAATCATTGAGCTTTCGGATGCAATAATATGCTTTGTTAAGTTTTTTACAAACTTCATCGATTTGAATATCCCAGCTTAGTTTTGAGTCTATTAAGACGCCTAAAAATTTAACGCTTTGGCTTAAAAGGTATGATAATATTATTAAAATTTAGAATATTAACAGATAGTGATTTTCTCTCTGTGAAAAGTAAACGCAAACAGTTTTATTGACATTTGAAATTAAATTATTGTTACAACAGTCATCAAATTCCCTCATAACAGCAATAGTTTTATCAAGGAGTTCCGCAGCATTCGGTGCAGAGATACCAAATGAATTATCATCAGCAAACATAGTAATGTTCCCCTCAGACATGAATGATGGTAATTCATTTACAAATAGTAAAAAAAATCAATGGCCCTAACACCGAACCCTGCGGAACGCCAAGACTCACTTCATAATCATTTGAAATTATGTCATGAATTTTAACATGGAGCAATCTATCAATTAAATATGACATGATCCATTCAAGAAAGATTCCTCGAATGCCTAACTTAAACAATTTTTCTTTAAGAAAAGCCAGATTGAGAGAGTCAAACGTTCTTCGATAAGTCAAAGAATAATCCTATGACGAGCTTTCCATTGTCCATTTCATCTAACATAAATTGCAAAAATTGTATTATAGAACGTAGAATGATTTTTTCTGGAAACCGTGTTGATCGGTTAGTAGATTGAAAGAATTTAAAAAATGCCATTATTCGATTAAATGCTATTTTTTCCATTATTTTTCAAATAACGCTTAATAGTGATATGGGCCTATAGTTTTCAGATTCCAAGCGATAATTTTTTTTAATATGGGGATTATGGTTGCTATTTTTAATATAGATGGAAAAACGCCCGCCTGGAAGGATGCATTAATCAACATAGTCAATGGCTCTATAATGAATTCACATGCATACTTGACAAACTTCATAGACAAGCCATCAGGACCAAAAGATTGCTTATTTTTTAATTCGATATTATTTGTCTTATTTCACCGGTAGTCACAGGGTAAATAAAAATGGATCGATCACTTAATTTGCATGAAATACAAGTATCAGATAGATTAGGACCAAAATGATTAGTAATTTTGTCTACAGCAACTGTAGCAAAATAATTAGCAAAATGATCAGCCACCTCGCGAGGGTTGTCAGTGATCGACACAGTAATATTTAGCTCAACCTTACCCAGAGATGGATTATTATTTTGATTTAAGATTCGTTCCCCACTTGCCAGTGTGAATCTACAGCAAGAAGTCAGCCTTATTTACCAGTATTTTATATATTTTTGGAAAATAATATAAGGTATTTACGTAATGTGTCCTAGTTACTTATACAGTGTGTCCCGTCTCTAGTGGACACACCTTGATATTTCGGATATTATTCGACAGATCGATTTAAAATTTTTCTCTGTTGTGACACTCTTCAAGGCGCATCTTTTTTATGATCTTTAATATATTTTCAATTGTCACACCAATCCACTGTGTTCACTCAAAAATGCGATTTTTCTAAATTTTACTTAACGTTAGAGATACAGCAAAAAATTATTAAGAAAAGTTGTTCAGATTCAAAAAATACCCCTAGATACTGATTTCATCAAAATATGCGTATTTTGATATTTTTCATAAATTTTGCAATTTATCAGAAATTTTATTCTTAAGTCGTCGACTTAAGCAAAGATTGCCGCGGAAACGGAAACAAAAAGTAATCAAAATGTTTATTGCGTAAGAATTCTAAATCATAACTGTAAATGCAACAATATTAACACAGTATTTAAGTACTTAAATGTAGCCTTTTTCAACTAAACCACCATCAATAGCAATACATTTCTCAATGCATTTTTCATTATTCCTTGCTAGTCGTCACAGTTCTTGAACGTTAATTTCTTGACAAGCTTGCCTGATTCTATCACAAAGCTCTTGCCTAGTGTAGTTCGGGGCCTGGTTTTGTAAACTTTATTTTTTATGATGCCCCAAAACTAAAAATCAAGCAGGGTAATATCCGGAGATCTAGGAGGCCACTCGATTAAAGGATTGTTTCACCCTATTCATTTTTGAGGAAAATTAACATTCAACCATCGTCGGACAATTATCAAGTTGTAAATCGATACTCCATCCAATTGGAAAAAACATCCCTTAGCACTGCCAGTGGAAAATCATCAATTACCTCCATTAATTCATTATTCAAAAAGTGTAACAGCCTTATAGCATTTAAAGTGTGTAAGGGCCTATTATCTTTTCTCCTAAAATACCGTACCATACGTTCACTTTTTCAGAATACTGTCGCTTACAATTGATTACCCAATGTGGGTTTCTGTTGTCCAATACCTATAGTTTTGCGACGATACTACACCATTGGTGGTGAATGTCGCTTCATCACTAAACATAATTTTTTTCAAAAAATGTCGATCATTAAGATAATTGCTTTGAGCCCAGAAACAGTATTCAAGTCGTCTCTTATCATCACCTTTTTCCAAGGTGTGTAGAAATTTGGGTTTAAATGGCTTCAATTTGTATCGACGAAGGCACCTCCAAATTTTGTTGCGAGTCAAATTCAAGTTTAATGCCATATCTCGTATGCTACTAAGAGGATTGTCATTGAAAGCGTCTAAAGTTACTTGGTCTACATTCTGCTGATTATTTCTTTTTCTTTTGGTTTTTATTACACTACCACTTTGGTTGAAAAGCAATTTTAGCAACTGAGTAACTAATTTGACGTAGCGGATGTCTTACATTAAATTCTCGAGCTATTGCTCTGGTAAAATGGTTATTTTTGCCAGTAAGTCTAATTATCTAACTTTTTCATTGAGACTCAACCACTGGTCAGCCACTGTGCAAGAAAAGAATAAAAAAATTGAACGATACCTCTACACTACATTCGATATGAGAATGTGGCAATGCAGCTGACCAGATGTGAAACTCGGGTGGTAGTGTCCGAACTCTGACGAATTAAGTCGTGATTTGAATACACTACTGGACTAGTTGTTTATATTGACCGTACAGTGCAGTTCATGTAATAATTTTGGATAAATAGAATTATTTTGTGTGAGGTATTTATAGCATTTTAGTGATCTTAAGTGGTTTTAGCAATATTTCAATATTTGCATTTATTAACATGGCTTTTTGGAGGCTCTTTGAAACGCATGAAAATGAATTATCTGAAGAAAATATTGAACCGGTGGCGCCGTTACTTGAAACTAGTTTGGAGTTTAATAAGAACAAGGATTTACATGTTTAATCAATGTCAGGAGAGAAAATGTTGAAACAACAGATAGGGACATTGTAAATAGAATTCATGAATTAACTAAACTTTCGACTTCTACGATTTATCGCGTTATTAAGGAAGGGGATGTTATAGATCACTCTATAAAGCAGATAGGAAAAAACAAAAATTTTGTAGAATTGACGATACTTCGAAAGACGTTATTCGCCGAACGGTTTATAGTTTCTATGACGAAAATAAAGTACCAACTTTAGAAATGATTCGTGATAAATTGCGTGATTATCCGGATTATAATTATAAATCTTTACAAACGCTACGCAGGTATTTTTTTAGATTGCGGCTTTAAACATAAAAAAATAGATAATCGAATGGTTATAATGGAATCGCGACGTATCGTTGAACTTCGACGAGAATGTTTACATAAAATGAAAGAATACCGTGAATCAAATGGGCATATAGTATATTTCGATGAGACCTGGTTTGACACACACGATGTTGTTCAGTACGGTTGGGTAGATGACTCTAAAAATTGTAGTTTGAATACACCTTGTTTGAGAGGAAAGCGCGTTATAATTTTTCATGCTGGAAGCAAATACGGTTTTGTACCCAACGTATTGCTCTTGTCTGCCAAAAACATAACACAATCCTCTCCTGATTATCATGAAGACATGACTCATGATTTGTTCAAAAGGGTTCGTTGAACAGCTTCTTACCTAACATTCGGTCATTGTTATGGACAATGCTTCGTATCACTCAGGTTTATTACATAAAATACCTAATAATAGTACCAAAAAGGAGGACATTTTAAAATTTATGAGGAATAAAAATATGGACATCCCTGAAAAGATTCCGATAAAGAAAGAAAATTACTCACACCTCCACGTTGGTTTTTGCTGGATGGTGACATTTTATACAAGACTCAATATCAATTTTTACAGTTTGTAGAAAATGTCATTAACTAAGCGAGTAAGATTCTTAACTTTTATTCATTCATCAAAATTGCTTATTCAACTAATATAAATAAATAAACAAGTAAATAAATAAAAAGATTATTATAGGTATTGTACATACATATAAACTCATATAAAATAGTAAAAAAAATACTCAATTTATTTAAAAGAATTAAAAGATAATTCTAAACCTTTTTGGTGGACGCCCATGGATATAACTAAATTCCTGTTGTTGGCATTTTTATGCTGTTCCAATTCATATTGGAAACACTATACGACGTTTTTATCAACACTTGCCGTATTTTCTTGTTTCTACGACAATATTTGCTTAAGTTTAATACTTAAGAATTAAATTTCTGGTTAATTGCAGTTTATGAAAAATATCAAAACATGCATATTTTGATGAAACTCAGTATCTAGGGGTATTTTTTGATTCTGAACAACTTTTCTCAATTTTTTGCTGCATCTCTAACGCTAAGTAAAATATAGACAAATCACAGTTTTGAGTGAACACAGTGGGTCGGTGTCACAATTGAACATATATTGAAAATCATAAAAAAGATGCGCCTTGAAAAGTTTCATAACAGAAAAATTTGAAATCGATCTGTAAAATAATAACCGAAATATCAAGGTGTGTCCACTTGAGACGGGACACACTGTATGAACATTTAACGAAACAAAAGGGGATACATTCATTCTCAAAGTGGCTTAAATAAAATTAGGGACACCCCTGAAAATTTATCATTGTAAACTTATGCTAACACCAATTTCTATACATAAAAAACCAGTCCAATATGCAAACACTTAGAGAAACATTTAGGTGCAAATTTTTTAAGGCCATTTGTACCATTTCCTCAAAGATGTTTTTTTTAAGTTATGTAAAACCACCATATTCTAGTAATCAATAAAGCAGCCTCATGTATGATTAAGCTGTGCGAGTTATCTGTAACAGGTTTGACACCCATTTTTTAATGTCCTAGGTTGCAATATAAAAAAAAGATCATTTTATGCTTTATTCACATACAGATAACGGTAGTTTGAAATAAAGATTATATTATCTTATATTAATTATATCAATGAAGAACACCCTTAGAAATGGTAACAGATGGCTTGAACTAAAACATTAAATTGTAAAATTCATGTCAAAACAACACAAATTAGTTAATATGCCAAACCTGACCTGTATTTAGTATATTTGTAGAAAATCATAAAGTAAACAATGTTATGTAGAAAATGATGAGGTAATTATTTTTTCAGGTTAGGAGGAAAGCAACATAAAAACAATACAAACATGTATGTCATCCAACCTTGAAAATAATAACTAAAATTGTAGAAGACAATCCTGATGTTAGATGGCAATATTATAAATTTTGTTCAACGCTAGTTGGCATCTACTGAATTACTATCTAAATTTACTATAAATGTAGATAAAATCGTCTATTCTCGTGTACCACAAGCTGACCTGATCTGAACCCAATTGGTAGTATCGAGATCCAAAACTATCCCAACTATTTTATGCACAATACTTTGTACTACCAAACTGCTGTAAAAAATATATATTTGCTTTGCTCCACTAGAAAAAATAACAAATAGCATGCGCATAAAGTACCTTTCCCCCTGTTTGGCCCAGGGGGAGTTAGGGGAGGCCTAAGCACACATTGAGCATTCAAAGAGTTGATGCTAGACACTGAGGAGGAAGGGGGATATTCGCACCTCCCCCTGTTATTGTTATTTAAGAGAAGGCTCTCCTCTGATGGCACAGAAGCTCTGGCAGCCCTTGATCTACCCGGTCTCGGCGACAGACCTCCTTTCAGTTGGTGATGGCGGTCCCAGGAGTCCCAATACAGATGCATATCACTTGTGTCTTTGTCACCTCGTTTCAGCACATCTAAAAATTATCATTCAGTAAAACAGTGTTCTAAAATTGGTGTATTACACTAAAATTACGTATTTAATTTCGGCAAATACACATGTCCTATAGCTACTTACAGATGTAAAAATTATATTAGAAAGAAATCTAGTTGGAAATATATACATTTTCATAAATATTTTATATTCCATCAATGTCGGTATTAGTAAATATGTAATTTTTTGAATATTACATAAACAAATGATAATCAGAAATCTAAAAATAAATATTTGGTTTTCATAATTTAAACATACTATCTTAATTTACATATAGGCATGTAGAGAATATTTGAAATAGAATTAAAATTTCATTTGGTATAAAAAATATTTAAGATTTAAATAAATAAAATTTCTTGTCGTCGTAGTAGGTAATAGTTCCCTTTGATTTACATCTTGAAGAAAAAGTATCAAATTATACGGTGTGTGGTTGTTATTAAATTAAAAAAATAGTTTAATTAGGTAACTGCCTATTCAATAATTTGTATCAAACTGATTTCTTGGAATCTCATTTCTTTTTACATAATTTATCATACTACAGAGATAAATCTTTTGTTACAAAATTATACAAATTAAATTATTGCCTATTGAGATTCTGTTACGTACCATAGACATTTCGGTCATTCTTTACAATAGCCACTTCTGCCTGACTGAAAAAACAAATACACAGTACGTTGCTCCATCATGTTAGGAATACATCCCACATAATTATATGTTGTGCTTATGATGGGAAATGCCACAAAAAAATAATAAAATTTTTCAATGCGTTTGGTGGAATTTACGATAACCCTCATACTTAACTTACACACATATGTCTATATCTGCTTTATATAACTCCTTTGGGTTGACAGCGCAGGTACAAAGTAACTATTAACATCTACGTATTTCCCTTGCCCCCAAAACATAGTACGAAAATACGATATTGCAAATATCTTTCCCTTGCCCTTTAATTTATTCTATTCAAGTCTTACATTTATCTATTATGTGAATGATAACTACGACACAATCACTTATTTCCCTTGCCCCAAAACATAGTACGAAAATACCTACGGTAGGTAATTATACATTTGCGCAACATTTCCTTTGCAGCAAATGCCTTCTATAGAGACACTTTACACGTGTGTACAAAAAAAACACGAAAAATATAGAAGTGGCTGTTGTAAAGAATTACCGACATTTCTATGAAATAACACCTTCCATAAAATAAAACTAGTAAGAAGTGCCTTAGGAACTAAGTGGTACTCGAACCAAATAAATAAACTTGGAATGAATTAGCCAAATCGTTTTGTTAAAATAAGAAAACATATATTATGACCCTTGAATGATTCATATTTACGTTATCGCTCTATCTAACGAGGCTATAGTAATTAGAAAACTACGATTCTAACCGATTTAATTCCATGATATTTAACTGGAGTAATTAACAGAACCTTAGTAATTATACATTTTCTGCTCTATAAAGCATAAAAAATGGCATACCTGTATATCTTTTCAGATTATGCAGTGCTCGACACAGCCTACTTAACTCCTCGGGTCTGGCCCCCCTTATCGTTTAAAATAGTCCTCAGCTCGTGCTCTGATTTTTCTTGCAATTCTTGACAGAAGATATTTTTTGACAGAGCCCCAAAATACTGCCTTTGCCTAGACCGACCACTTGCAACCATTGTGTTAGAGAGGGAATGTGCTCATCACAACCATTTTTTAATTTTAACTTCGTTACAAGCTGATCTGAGAACAATTTTATCAATTTTCCCTGAAATTTGACACTTTGTTAGTTACCAGCTGACAGAGGTTAAGATTATTTGATTGCAAAGCAATATTACTGAGATATACAGTTGTATTACCTCTAAAGTTCTTATTTCTTGTTGAGTTAATTCTGCACTTGTAGCACATTGTGTTCTGAGCCCTTCTAAACGTTCAGCAGAAACATCAATCATGGATTGAATTATATGTAGGTTGTTTCGAAGTGTTTGCTCTGACCCTTCATCAGCCATCACAAGTATCACAGTACTGTTACAGACTAATATTTACAACTACTATCAATAACACATATATTTACATATCACTATTTTTACAGATTACAGCTAAAATTACGCTGAATTTCAATTTTGCCTTCTGTCATCAGCCATCTTTAAAAGCTTACTGATGTGGGTAATACAGGATGTGCACTTACCATTTGAAAACACATGCGGGGAATTTAAACACTAGTGTTTGAGACATTTCAATATGACAAGAAATAAATAACTGCAAACTTTATTTTTTTGGAAATGAATGTACAAACCCATTGACGCTGATGTAATAATTATTGGAGGTGGTATAGCAGGACTGACCGCAGCATTTTGTTTGCTTATAAAAGAACCAACACTAAACATTATTCTGTTGGAACGCAGTGGTAAATAATAATTATTTATATTTTCATGGAAATTATTCATAATCAAGTATCACTGATATGTGATTTGGTGCATATTTAATAAAAAAAAGTGATAATAAAAAAATATATTTTATTTTATATCTTTACGTTTCAGAGAGAATTGGTGGAAGAGCATTTTCCGTACCCCTACTGGTAGGGGATGGCAGGGCAGTTTCGTATTTCGATTTAGGACGTCAATGGGTTTGTAGGGAACAAAAATCAGTTGTTGAAATTACTTGAAAAGTTAGGAATACCTGTAATCAGTACACACCAGAAGACGAAAGGCAACACTATTGTAGAGTACAAACGTATTTACTTAACTCAGCACAGAAATATTTTTAAATTTCTAAGTCCACCCGAGAAGTATCAGTTTACAAAATTTATTATCAAGGTTGGAAACTCTCGATAAGTACCTGCTTTTTAATTATTGTCTTCAGAACAACATCTCATCTTTCAGTCTACCTTTTTTTTCTAGATAAAATCCTATATGAGCATCTCGCTTTGATCCGCCATATTGGAGACCCTTTCTGGTCCACGATTGAAAGTTTAGTGTTACTTTCTTTTACACATTATTATTTTTATAAATATTTTGAACGTGTCCGTAGCTGTATTTATATAATTAAGATGAATATTTAATAAAGATTAATAATAACAGAGAGGCGGATAAATAGGGGGAAGTGGGGTGATTGCACCACCAAAATACAACGGTTTATATTTGAGATGTTGGAACCGCAATGAGAAAAAGACTAGTATAGTCAGAAAATAAACAGGTACAGTTGCGGATAGTAAAAAATGAGACAATTCTTTACCACAGATTTTTGCTAAAATTTAGTTGTTTGTGTTGGGATTATTGATATTGTTGTATTCTGACAACAATCAGCATCTGGCAATTAAATTTGTCAAAAAAAGTACAGATAAAAATTATGCCTCATTTTAAATTAAATTTAAAAAGGCACTTTTACACTACACAAGAAATGCTCTGCCTCATTTTTTATCGATCGCAACTGTACGTCAGGATATTTTTTCCAATTTCCGTTTTAAGTAATTCCCCTATTGTTATACCAAATCGTTAGCCAGATAACACAAATTATTACCTATGTGCTAACTCTGCCACACTTATTTATCAAAACCATCTAAATGCTGTGGCTAAAAACTTAGCAAGAAATGCAAAACGATGCAGACAATGTCTAATGGTCGATAATCCTATATCGATTTTAGTTTTTTAGGTTGAAACACTATGCCAAAGAATTAAAGAGAAAAATGATGCTGTATGTATTAAGGAATTAAGTCAAATTACGTTGGAAAAATTAATTCAGGAAACTGTTAGCAGCAAAGCTGTTAAAGCTGTTATCGACTACATAGTTTTCTTCAACTGTGGTAAAATAAATTACAGAGTTCTTTTTTTCTCATTAAACGTGTTACCCATATTTCTTTGCTGCGAATCGTTATACTAAATCCTAAATTACTGTCACTTTTTTTTGATTTTTCCTAACATTTCTTGAAGTTTAATTAATTTCTTGAAATTTTACTTATTTTTTTATTAGGCATTCAATCATCTCAAATTTCCGCCCTATTTTACGTTTTCTTCTGCATCTCTACCAATGGAATAACCAACCAGTTACCAACAGAACAAACTAACCTATGTGACTTTAGGATAAAGGTTAATTATATTAAATAAAGTATTACCTATAACTATACTAATTTATATAATTTTAGGGTGGCGCTCAAAATATATGTGAAAAAATTGCCGATACAATTGGTAGAGAACATATTTTGACAAAGGAGTTAGTCACTGATATCACTTCTAATTCTAATTATGTTGAAGTCACTACCAAAAACTGTTCTTATTGGTATGATTATTTTCAAAATTGTATTTTTGTTTTCATTTGTTATATTGATTAAGATTTAAATAAATTCAGCTTTTTATCATATATATGTATGTTGGGCGGGGCAAAATCGTTTTATATGAATACCCAAAATTTCTTACAATTATCTCTCCTTCTCAGTTTGTTGTTGTAGTATGCAGTTCCCTGTTGTTTTGCAAAATACGGTATATTCGCGTTATTGATTATTTGGACTTTTCAATCTTAAATTGAGTAAATGTAAGAAATTGCTAATAAATATTTACTACGAAGATTTCTTGAACCACGTATCATTCACAAGAACCTGTTATTATTCACTATTAACTATGACACATTTATTATTGCACGTTCGACACATGTTGTATTAGCTACCGTCTCAGACTGTCTGCTTATCTCAACACCCCCTACTTATACAGTTGCTACAGCAACGGCTTAGTCATCTTAGTCAAGTTTCATTGTACCTACGATAATTTGAGAATCAATAGAAAATGTGAAAATATTACGAGTTTTTTCAATAAACTTATTATCTCCTGGAGTAAATGAAATAATTTATTTAAATGAATACTATGTTTAATTGTCATATTCATTTTCCTACTTCAACCAGAGGCGTAACCACGGAGGTGTCATTCCTCTTTTTTAAAGGAAAAAGGTACGCCAATGATCAAAACTATTTTTTTTTAATTCTCGAAATCTAGTCAATTTGCGAATAAAAAGTCCTCTTGTAATTTTTCTGAAAAACGTACCGGCTTACAGTTAAACTTTATTTAGAATTCCGTCTGCTCTCTGATGTTCTTCTTTATTGATTTCAAGTTCAAATTTGTACTAATCATTTTTTTATATTGATACGCCACTGGATTGTGTAGACTGGTTAGATGAGACTGGAATTATACGAGAACGGACTGGAATATTCTGGAATGTTCTAGACCGTGTGAATGGATGTATAAATAAGACGCGCGGTGGGCCGAGACTCAGTTTTAAGTTGAACGTGAAAGAGTAAAGATGAAACAAGAAAGAGACTTATAAGTAATTAATTGTTGTTATAGCTAAGACATTAATTAATCTATTGTTATTAATTATTAATTATTTAATAAAGTAGTAAGTGTTACCTGGTCTTTCATTCAACGAATCTACGAGTATAGGTGTTTGGGTGGATAGCAAACACGTAACAATATTAATTTTATAATTATGGTAAGATTATTTACAAACAATGAATATACAGATATGCATTTCATATATGGATTTGTGACGGTATTGATCAAGCAGCAGCTGAGGAATATCCTAGGCATTTTCCAGACAGAAGACGTCCATCAAGATATGTTTTCATTAATGTACATCGCCAATTTCGTTTATTTGATTTGACATCATGCAGATAATAAAAATGAAAACAAGAGAATCAGAATAAAGGAAAATAAGATCCTCAGAGCATTTGATGATATTGATAGTCTAAAATTTTTCCGAGCTTCACAGCGATTGCAGGTGTCAAAATCAAAACTACTCCGAGTTTTACGCAGCAAGTACAGAAAAGCTTTCCATTTACAACCCGTTCAAAATTTGCACCCCGGAGACGCAGAAAAACGGTTGAATTTCTGTCGGTGGCTACTAAATTCCGTAGAAGTGACTGAGTAGTTACTTATCAGAATTTGCATGTTTGGGCAGAAAAAATCCCCGCGGAATCCGGCGTCGCTCATTTCAACAAGCATTTAGTGTCAATGTTTGGTTGAACGTCATAGACGACATACTTTGTGATCCTCATTTCTTGCATTCTAGGCTCAACACACAATCTTTCCATCAATTTCTCAGAAATAATGTGGTAGATATACTCGAGAATGTAACCGTTGATATACGCAATGACAGTTATTGGATGCAACTAGACGGTGCTCCAGCACATTTTGGACGAATGGTTCGCGAATGTCTCAATGAAAATTACCCGGAGCGTTGGATAGGCAGATTAGGTCCAGTGGCCTAGCCACCGCGATCTCCAGATATTACATCTTTAGATTTTTCTGTGTGGGGTTGTTTGAAATGCAAAGTATATGACAATTCAGTTGCAACAAGAGAGGAGCTTATTGCAAAAATTCAATTAGCATGCAGATGAGGGAAAGTGTACATCAAATATCTGCCGCTGTGAAAACCATAGTTCGAAGATGTCAAAAATGTATCGAAGTGGATGGTGCGCATTTTGAGCCCCTGCTCTGATGATCTGAATTATCTTTTGTAAAATATTTATGTTTAGTTATTCTTTTTTTAATTTTATTTATGTTTGAAATACATATTTGTCTTGTGCTGACCAATTTGCAAGAAAATCTAAATAAAGTTTAACTGTAAAACGATACGTTTTACGAATAAATGACGATAGGACTTTTAAAAAAGGGGGGATGAGCCCCCCGTGGTTACGCCTCTAGTGAAGTAGGAACATGAAAATGACAATTAAACATGGTACTTATTGAGGAACATGTACTCACCAAATTTCAATAAAGTATTTAATTTAGTTCGGGAGATGTTGAAAAGATATGTAACTTCAGCGTCATGTATTTCTGAAACGGTTGAGTTTTCGACATAAGTTTATTAAGAAAACTCATATTATTTTCATATTCTCTACTGATTCTCAAATTATCGAAGGTACAATTCGGACCACCTTATATTATGTTATATAATATAGTCCTTTCATCGTTGATAAACGTCCTACCCGAAAAAGAACATTTTGTAGTGATTTTATAATTAATAAGCCTGGCCAAGCGATGGTAGATTCAGGGTCGGGCGCAATACCAGTGCCATCGCGCGCTTGTTTACGATGACGATGACACGACACACCTCAGTTGTTATCTGTCGGTCGATGCATAGAGTACTAATAAATAATAAAATGTTGAGCGTAAAGACTAGAAAACGACCGTACCCTGATAAAGTGAATAAATTTATCGGTGAATTTCCGGATTTATTCTATGATGGATGTAAAATAATTTGTAAAGTTTGTGATCAAGAGTTAATGTGCTGGAATAAATACGGCTGCAAAATGCATGTCAATAGTAACCGGCATAAAAATAAAAAAAATGGCGTGTCCTCTTTGGAACCTCAGTTTATGTTTGATTTACTGTTAATGCTGATTGCCTGTGATGTTCCTCTGCGCATATTGGATAAACCAGCATTTCGGGAGTTCTGAAATAAATACAATCACCAGGTGAATTTACCAAGTCGTTTATCGTTATGTAGATATGTACCAAGTGTTCGTGAAGACATTGTAAATAGGATTAAGTGTGCATTAAAAAATACACGGCTGTGATTATGTGTTGACAAGACGACAGATGGAAAAAAAAATTCTATCTTAAATGTCATAGTACGTGTACTCGACCCTGTTAAACCAACATTTCCACTTTTACTAGCTAGCAAAAGACTAACTGCGTGTACTGGTGAAACAATTACGCGGGTGGTGTTGGAGACTTTCGAAAAATTTGAACTGTCAACAAGTCAAGTGTTGATGTTTGTGACCGACGGTGCTGTGACAATGCGTTTGGTGGGCCGTTTTCTTCAAAGAGACGATTGTAGGTTTTTACATGTTAAGTGTAAAGTGCATGCGTTCCATCCTGTAGCAGAAACGATTCGAAAATGTTTTCCAGAGGTAGATGCATTAATAGCAAATACAAAAAAAGTATTTCTCAAATCTCCTAATGGCTTCGAGCATTTCACACACTGTGTCCTGGTATTCCGGAACCACCAGAGCCGATTCTTATACGTTGGGGAACGTGGTTGAAGTCAGCTTTTTACTATGCTGAATATTTTCAACAAATAAAAGCTGTGATACTACAGTTCAACCCTAACGAGGCTGTAGCTATTAAGGAAAGCCAGACAAGTTTTCAAGATGTTTCCCTTAAAACAGATTTAAAAACTATTTATAACAATTATAGAGGACTGCACGACACAATAGAAAAATTGCAAAATACTTCGTTGTCGTTAGTGGAATCGCTGCAAATAGTGGACGACGTAAATACACAGCTACAGACTATAAATGACGCAAAACATAAGCACGTTATTGAAAAATTCAAGAGTGTATTATGGAAAGATCCTGATTTTACCAAATTAAGACAAATTTGTGATGGTGCATCTACAGCTGCGTTAAGTGAGTTCAGAGAGTGGTTTACTTATACCTGTATTACTTCCGTAGATGTCGAACGGTCTTTTTCAAAATAGAAACATATTTTTTCACCACAGCGAACATCGCTTACTGAGACAACTGTAGAAATATATCTGATGCTACACAGTTATTATAGAAGTGCTCCAGTTTGTGATAACGACAACCAAGCTACTTCATAAATCTGCTTAAGAAGGTGAGTTTTGTACATATTTTTATAAAGTGTACCAGTATTAATAAAATTTAGTTCCATTTATTTTATTTATTTATTATTAATTATCACTTAGATATACAATGTACATGTGTGAACGTCATTTAACAGTTTAATAATAATGTGCAGCACTAAGTTTACAAAATATAAGGAAATACATAAAAAAGAATTTAAAGCGAACGAAATAATACAAAAACATACATCACAATATATAAAATATTTTTGTTTTTATTATTGTACTTATTCAAATATTATATGATGCATACCCAGTACGTCTCTGTAGGATTAATGACCTTGGCCAGGCTTAATAATTAACTCGATTTAAGATACATATATTTTTTTTTAATATTTGTTTCGAATTCTTTATTTATTAATACTATTAATATCGTTGCACTATACAGATCTCCGACACAATGTCCTTTCTCATTCAATACAGACTTGAGCAATTATTTATCACTTTTATCAGAGTGCAGGGATGATAGTGAAATACATTTCATAGTAGGAGATCTGTATACACTGTTATTTATGTAATTAGAATTGTTTCCGTTTTAGCTGCTACAATGTAATTATAGCTGTGGCCCCAAAGGACATCTTAAAAATAAAGTTCGAACCAACTTTGCCACGAGATAAAATAGAAGCAATTGAAAACACAAGCACAAATATTGTAACAAATTTTGTTGTAACATACCCAAGTGTAAGTAAATAGGTACAATATACAAGAAATTACCCATGAAACATCACGCCAATACATTCAAAAACCGTTACAGTTAATATGTGTTAAGATCACATCAACAAAACATCTTTTAATTGTTTAATTCAATGCTGTTATCAACTACAAAACAATTTTTACATAAACTAAGGCAGCTTTAATTGTATTTTCTTGACTTCACACATGATACAATGCGGTTGAATAACATTTTACAAATAAATTTTTTAAAATGAATCAAACCATATTTTGTAATTCAATGCACGTCGATGTAATTTCGAGTAAATCGAGGGTGTAGTTGTTTTGATTACGTTGTTAGTGCTATAGTATTTCCAAAGTCAGTTGGAATGCTGTAAAAACGTCGACAAAGGAACTTATCCATTAAATAAATAAATCGCTTTGTTGGGCATTTAAATTCCCTTGTCTGCTTTTTTACAGCGTTTCAGCTAACTTTGGAAATACTATACATATTTTTAAAGCGCTTTCTAATGTAGAACATGTCCAGTGGTGCAAATTAAAATAAATGGATTTTTTCTTGTTATTTCGTGTTTTTATTTTAAATATTTGAGGATTGAGGTAGCGGTTTCCATTTCAGACTGTGCGGCTACATCGCAGCAAGCACAAAAACATACTGTGGATGTTCATGTAAAGCACAAAACCTCTCAAGCAAGATACTTTTAATGTTACAGTAAAGGCTATGTAATTGCCAAAGTCATCGTTTTTATGTTGTAATTAAGTTTGAAATAAACTCTATACTCATTTCATATAAGCACAAAAAAATTCTAGCATAGACGCAGGATACTTTATAAATACATTTTGTGTATTCATAACATAATGCACCGCCACGCCGCTTCTGTTAGAGAACTATGCACGACTGAAGGTTGACAAAGAGTCACTCTGCGACAGTGATGCCAGATCTAAGGAATTTTTCCCTAAATTTAGGTTTGTTTTTCAAATAGGGAAATAGAGAATTAAGCGGATATAGGTATTTTTATCTTTATACTAATCTAGGAAAATCTAGCGATTTTTTTAAAAACCCGCCTAGATATTTTCGGTGGGAAAAATTCCCTAGATCTGGCATCACTGCTCTGCGATCCCAGGTAAACAATTTTTTATGTGCTTCACCGAATGAATAGAGTATATATTATTATTTTTTAATTGTATAATTTACTTTTCATTCACTACATAATGACGATGTTGATAACAATATTAAAGTCTTTCATATTTTTAGGATTTTTGGACAGACATAGAACTAAATGGAGATATTTATGTTTTTGATAAAAGCTATACTGATGGCCCAATAGATTATTGTTGCAACATCACTAAATTTCAACATCCAGCTTTTACAGGAAAAATTTTTCGCTGGAAAAATAACTAGCAAAGAGGTAATTCATTTAATTTTCGTAGTTAAAATCTCAGCCAAATAGGAAAGCAGATGAAAGATGCATGGGCGCGCGAATTTTTTTAAGTACCTAGGTATTATAAAAGTTATTTTGAGACGAAGCCACTTATCTTCAGCAAGCGAGCCGTTTTCCAAAGTTTCGGGGGTGATTAATTTGGAAAGAAATCTATTTGATATTAGAACATCCGATTTTGCATTTCTATAGTCGAATTGCAATGATTGAAACCGTATGCTGAGTAAAATAACGAAATTTAAATAAAAGTAGGACACAGTTCCTCTCCACCACTGTAGAGTGGGAGGAAATTTTACTTTCTGACTGGTTGCTTCAACTCACCCTGTAGCAAGGCTAGGCTTGCTTTGTAATAGATTTTTTTTTATTTAATTAGTTTATTTTATATGTATGATTATTTTGTGGGCCACCCTGTATATATGAGTTAGTAAAAAATGTTTTGGCTTCACGGCCAGAAATAACTGTATTGCCAGCGAAGCAATTTCTTATCGCGCTTGAGAAAATTTTCTGGGAAACTTTCTCACACCTGAGTTTCGGTTTGTCAGCAAATAATATTTGGGACCTAGTAAATGCGTAGAATGTAGTAAAATTAATACCTACCGAGGCATCTGTGAATTGTTGGAGGAGCTAAATTGGCCGCGAAAATTAGAAAGAGCCAATGGGAGGCTGCCGAGTAACAACTGTTAGAGACTCGAGGAACGTAATGTAGAATGCTGGGAAAGAAAATTGGAAGGTTTGATTCGCGGCGTGAAGAGGTCCCTGCATTTATGATCGGCTAGGAGAAATTCGTTACTATGGATTTTAAACAGAAATTTCTAGAAGGAAAAGATTTTGCTAAAGTCAGCAAAAAGAAAAGGAGACGCAATTTTTAGAGGGGAAAAAAAACGAGGAGTCGGCCCAACGGTTCGGTGGCGGCCGGACGTGAAGGCGCGGTGCGCCAACGGGCGGTTAGCGAGGGTAGGTTAATTTTTTGTGTTGGATAATTTTTTTATTGTGCGATTTTGTTAAGAGTTGAGTTGGCCCAACGGTTCGGTGGAGGCCGGACGTGAGAGTGTGTTTCCCTAAGGGTTAATTAGGGGTTGTTTTTGTTTAAAGCGGTTTTTATTGGGTGATTTTTTAAGGGAGAGTTGGCCCGACGGTTTTGGAGAGGCCAGACGTGCGATGTGTATTGCTAAGGGTTAATTAGGGGTTGTTTTGTTTAAAGCGGTTTTATTGTGTGATTTTGTTAAGGGAGATTGGCACGACGGTTCGAAGCCGGATTATATGCGCGGAGCACAATTGGTCTAACGAGGTTTTGTGTTAGGGGAGGTTTATTTTCTGGAGTTTTGTTGAGAGGGTTGGTCGTGATTTGATTTTTTTTGGTTTAGTAGATAAAGTGTGGGTTCGTGGAGTGAAGTTTGTTCCCACACTAAAAAGTGAAGTGAGAAACTTTTTTCGTTTCCCTGTTGACAGAGGGTGGATCAGGAAAAGGGTGAGTCTGTTTTTGTATGTTTCGAAAAAGAAATATTAAAGATATACTAACCAGTGGGGTTCAAAATCAAATTTAAGTTTAAATTGAAATATTTAAAATAGGTAGAACTTGCTTTGGCTTACAGGGCGGACCGACATCTGGAATTTTACAATTTACATTTTTGTGTTGTATGGTTTGTAATTGGTGTTAATAGTGTGAAATTTCTATATAGGGCGGCTCACTATAAAGAAAGTTTTATTTAAGGAGGGAAATATATAATAGGGTCCCGAGTTATTTTAAATACAGGAATGTTATCCTGTTTAGATAGTAAGTTGAATTTTCTTTTCTGAAGAAAAATATTGCTTACGTCTTTAACGTACAAGAATAATTTTCCCTTAAGGATTGTGTTTTTATTTTATTTTTTTTTTGTTTGTTGATTATTTGTTATTTTACTAGGTTTGTTTTCCAACACTAGAATTTTTAATTTTATGTCAGTATAGAAATTTTAAAGTTTTCCTATGTTACCATTTTTTTGGGCAGGTAACTAAGTTGTTTAGCCTAGTTAAATATATTTAAATTATTCATTTTTTTTCTTTTTCTGGTAAAATTATTTAATCAGATAATATATTGATTTTTAACCTGTAATTACATATATTATTTTGCTTTATGTTAATATACTTATTTTTCTTACAAAGACAACTATTTATTTCTCTCATCTCATCTTCACCCTAAAAGACCACGCATATAAGCCGTGGCCGGGCTCTTGCCCTCCGAAGGTGCCTTTTCTTAAATAACATCTTAAGTTTTATTTTTGTTGTTGATTAAATTTATTATTTCCGAGGTCAGGCGGAAACTAAACTTACCTGACCTGGTGGCAGCTACGCTACCCTTACATTGACAGCCCGCCCCCCAAGGCAAGCGAAGGAGCGATCTTGCGTGTGGGAACGGCGTGGCGTGTTACAACCCGCCTACTAGTAGCGCCATCTGTTTTTTGTATTGTTCAAAACTTAATAGTGGTTGAAATTATTCATAATTCTGACATCAAAATCTAAAAATAAATAAAAATTAGTAATAACGAATGTTTTTAGTTTTCATGAAATAAATGTTGAATTACATCTTCTCCTATCATTTTTGTAGTGCCCTGTATACAAAGAGGATGTTTTGTGGCAATTAGCTGAGTATTTTGGAGATGGGGCTCTTAATCCTACTGACTACTATGAAAAATCTTGGTTCATGAACTCAGGTCAAATGGTTTGCTGGAATGTAGGAAATGACAACTATATTACGAATATTGGAAGCCCTAATGACAGGTTTTCTTCTTGATTATACAGGGTGTTGCCGTTTTAATGAGCATAACATCATCAATGTATAGAGAAGTCCATTTTAAGCAAAAATATCCTCAATGAACAGAAACAGGACAATTCTTCGAGTGTTTGATAGGGACCCATCTATGAGTATTCGAGGAGCCTTAAGAAGTCTTCGCATTCCTGTTATTTCGTATGAAAAATTTCACAAAAAGACCAACAACGTGCATACCATTTGCAGCCCGTTCAAAGTTTACAACCAGATGATAGTGAACATGGTTTAAATTCTTGTCATTTCATGTTGAATTTTGTGAGAAATAATCCAAATTTTTTTGAAGAAAGTATTGTGGACGGATGAATTCTGCCTGCTTCACCAGAAGAGGAGTAGTTAATTTTCACAACCTGCATGTTTGGGGCACGAGAATCCACATAGAATCTGGCCAAGAAATTTCCAGAATGAGTTCAGCGTAAATGTATGGCTTGGTTTATGGGGAAACATTATTATTGGCCCCTATTTTCTACCTACCAGATTAACATCAGCACTATTTCTGGAATTTCTTGAAACAATGCATGCAGATATGTGGGATAACTTTGATCTTGGTTCAAGGCGAAATGCTTGGTTTCATATTGACGGTTGTCTGACTCATTGCGGACGAATAGTTCGAGAATGGAATGGCTTAATGCAACTTATCTGAATCCGTGGCGGACCAGTTTCATGGCCATCCCGTTCTTCAGATCTCACTCCTCTCGATTTTTTTGCTTGGAGTTTTCTAAAAGATAAAGTTTATTCTACCCCAGTTGGCAGGGGGGAAGAATTAATTGAGAGAATAGAAAATGTTTCAATTTCAAATTTAAATTTGTTGTTTCCTTAAGTTCTCGTTAATAAATATTTGATTAATTTTTAGAAACTTCAAAACCCTGCATCTCAAAAACGAAGAGGTTTGAGGAATTTGTTCACCGATAATATTTTGCTTAAAATGACCTTCGCTATACGCTGGTAAGGACCAGCTCATTAAAACACCCTGTATAATTGTTTGGTAGAGTTAGTGATCCACTTTGATTCAATTGATGACAGATCGCAGTCATGCCAGCGATATGCTGATGACAGTGATACCTCATTTTCATGGGCAGTGAGCAAAAAGAAATAAAATGACATCCCAAGGTATATATTCTAGTCATTCATCAACCATAAAATGTGGAATACCCATAGTAATAACACATGAAAAAGTAAATAGCATTAAACAATCAATTAGGGAACGGAATAGATCTCCAATATGGAGAATTTCAGTGATTTGCTTAAATTTCGATGGTCGAAGAAAATGTTCATCTTGTTTCCACTAATCGACATACAACAAAATGGGTCTTCAAGAAGACGTTTCTGCTCAAGCTATTTGGATTGGAATGCCATTTTCATTTGAGTGATACTGATTATTAAATGTCGTCGGTTTATTTCTCACGTGACTGTGCTTACTGCTACTGCCCACAAAAAAAACGCATGTTTACAAGATGACAGCAGATATTATAGCATAAACAGAAACATAGGGCTTTTCGGATGCAGAGAAATATTAACCAGTGGTTAAACCTCTCGATTATCATTGGTTGAAATTAATTTTGATTTTAAACAACCAATGATAATCCAGAGGTTCTAACTACTGGTTAAAACTTTTTCTGCACCCGAAAAGCCCTATAGATGAGGGATTAGCAAACACAAAAAACTACAGTCATCGAGTGTTTCACCAACAAAGGTTGTATTATCTGGTGATGATTTAAACATGATGCCAACTTAGTTGGTGAAACACGTATAAGTGCCTGTTCCGTGTTTTGGTGTTTATTTCAGTATTGTGTCACATCAAAAGATCGAACCCATTTTAGGGGATGAGAAAGTAACATTTTTTTACAGGATATTCTGGACTGGAGCTGAAACTTCCGCGGAATGGTACGGAGACATAGCTGGGGTGTCAGTTCTGGTACTAGAGCTGCATTAGAAGTTCTATACGATTTACGTCCTTCAGTTTTAACACCCGATGACATGATTATACTTAGGTAAATCCAAGGGCTTTGAAACAAGAAAATTTAGTTTATGTTTAAGTACTAGTCCTTTAAAAAAATAATATTGTAAATAAATAAAAGTAAATATGATGTTTAATGTTTTAGCCCTACCAGAAGAAGTAGGCGAAAACCTATAAAGGGCTATGAGGATCCATTCTACATTACTGCAATTAACATGAAAAATTATATTCCAGTTGGACTTTTAATTTTCTTAATACTGTGGAGACTAAAAAATGGTTTTTTAAATAAAATAGTAAACACTCAAATACTGTTTAATTTTATTAACATTTTGTTACTAGTAAAAAGGCACATGTTTACAGAGGGAGCGTATTTTGCTACAATGATTGGCGTTTCGTCAACCAAGTTTGCATTATCTGGAGATTAAAATTCAGTTTCAATCATTTCCACGTCAACTTGGTTGTCGAAATGCGCATAGCGGAGGTATTTATCTTCCAGGGACAAAGGGGATGCCCCACTATATTAAAAATTGGATTTCTATTTATTGTATATGATTCTACACTATTTATGTAATCAGTATAAATACGTGGTTGGATTTAAAAAAAATTTTAACTGCAAAAAAAATTATAAAAGTTTGGATTTATTTAAATTTGCCGCCATTTAATCTACCAATGAAATAATGCGCCCTGTGATATGGCCGAACCTGTGTTGCCATATTTTCTTTATTTAAGTATTGTTTTAGCGGCTGAAAACTATTTGAGAATATTTGTTATTTTGAAAGATTTCGTGAATTTTGTACGTTAATTTTTATTTTATTGCAAACACTTTCAAGACTATGTTAATTTGGATACAAAATAAAAGGTAAGTATGTACTGACTTTTTGAACTTGATGTATATTATAACATACAGTAACCTCAAAAAGTACATAAATACTTATCTTTATTTTGTATCCAAATTAAAATAGTCTTGAAAATGTTTGATAACACAAAAATTAATGTACAAAATTCACGAAATCGTTCAAAATCACAAATATATGTAGGTATTTTTATAATAATTGTGCATTTTTTGGTCGTTTTTATTAACATTTATTTTTCACTTAATGAATTGCGAGGAAACTGATTATTATTGATTTACTATTGCTATTCATTACCTAATTATAATTTAAATTCTTTTTAAAACGGTAAAATTTTTTTACGATTTTTTTAATAAAATGCACCTTCCAATACTATTCAAATAAAATCATCATAATTAGATGATAGTTAAAAGTAGAATGATTATAATATTTAATATTTGTTTGCAATCGTCAATTCCGTAAGAGCAACTTAAAATAAATCTATAACATAACCTAACTTATTCGATTTCTGCTGATCTTTTTATTCTAATATTTAAATGTTGAAGTTAGGTACAAATAAAATTTTCTCATCGTACTAAGGTAAAAACAAGTCTGTGATTTGTTGTATTTATAATTGAATAAGTCCGCTTTCAAACAGTACGTAAAACTGGTAATACTGTGGTACCGTCTTTGCTTTCACTGGCTGCTTGTGTTTGGCGCCAAACCTAGTCGGATGACGTCGTAAGACTAAAATTCAAAACTGTTTTTTTTAACCCCTTTTCCGGGACCAAAAAAATCCAGAAAAAATTCTATGAGCTCATATTTATATATACTATAGAATAAGAAAATAAATAAAAATATGTGGGAAATGCCTATTACAACAATTACTGAATATTAACATTTTGAGGGTAGTTCCTTTGTATCTCTCTCGCTTGGAAGAGAATTCTTTTTGTAATTTCTCCTGCATGACTGAATGAAAATTTTAACTATGTTTATTAGATAAAAAAAATCGCTGCCAATTACTTGGAGATCAGAACTTCCTCACCGTAGTAAAACTCGACGTGTGGTGTAGTTTATAATAAAAGTAATTTTTGACGTTTCAAACAAGTCGCATTTTTTGACGTTTCAAAAAAGTCATATTTTGACGTTTCAAAAAAGTCACTTCGACATTTCGAAAAAGTCACATTTTTTACGTTTCAAAAAAGTCACATTGGTGGAATGTCACTTATATTTTTTTTAGACATTGGGACCGATTTTGCTCATCGAACGCACTCCAATCTCTTCCTTGACCTCTAGAATGTGTGTATGAAATTTGAAAGCTTTATATCAAAAACTGTAACTGCTATCGCGGACCAGATAGACACACAGACAGACATTTTTTCTGTCTGAAATTTTGTGTATCATCATAATTCGTCGAGATTCGTCCAGAAATGCAATACAAATTTTCACAATTTTTTTCACGAATACATAACCTCCTCACTTTGAGGGGTGAGGAAGTAATACACAACAATCCGCGATAATTTAAGAATAATAATATACGAAGTGTGTCATCCTGAAACTTTCACATTATACTAAACAAAAGATATTCTTTCCAGCCTTGCTATCGATCTTTCCCCAAAAATCCCTGGGTGTCTCGCCATATGCAAACTGAGGTTAACAAGAATAATATTTATTTGCATTTTTTGCATATGGCGCCTTTTGTTTAGTATAATGTGAAAATTCCAGGGTGACACACTTCGCAATTTTCGAGAAAAAGTTTGCATTTTTGTATATAAGAAAGTATTTACCTAAATGAAAAATTTCCGAAATAAGGATGAGGAAATAACTGCCCTTAAAACTTGCCCACTAGATCACCAGACCTCAATCCTTGTGCTTTTTACATTTGAGGAGCACTGAATGAACAAGAGTATTTCATATTAGTTCCATTCAGCAAGAACTGTCTAATAGGAATCTAAACAACTTCAACAATATCAATTTTTATAATAATTACCAAGAAAAAAATTCAAATTGAAATTCTGTATGACCTCAAAAAAATTTTGTTTAAATTAATAAAAGCATAAAAAATATATCCCCAATTTTAGGGGAGACTCAGCCCTAATAGCCCCTTTCGGTATTTCATTTACTTTCAAATTAATATGGATTAAGCTCTGTAACGTTCTTTAGTTGTGTGTCAAATTGAAACATGGTATCTCAAATATATTCCAAATTATGAATTTTTTTTCGAAAAATTTGAGGCAACTTTAAAGGGCTATATCTCCTCAGGGGTGCAATTTTGTGTATATGTAGGTAAATTAGGTTAAATCGTCATATTTTGAAGTAAACCATACGCAGTTAGTCTATGTATATATGAGACACCCTGTATAGAAATAATGAACATTTTCTTAAAAACTTTGACACTTGCCTATCGGATACATATATGTATGTTGTCGGGGTTAACGTTTTTATTCTGGTCTCAGGAATATGTGGTAGTTCTTGATACAAACATTTCAGAGATGCCCGGTATATAAAAATAAATTGTACACTCGTTCGGGACCTACTTGTAAATAATCAAATACAAATAATGAATATCAGATTTAGAAAACAATCATATTTGGTTACCTTTTAAACTGTTTCCTGTAGCTTTTATATCTTTAATAATTCACACACACACAAAACACATAGTAATTAAAGTCCGTTTACGGAAAATAAAGCGTTAATGACTGCATGGCTAGGTACGCAGTTGTGGTTGAAAATAACAATATTTTAAAATTATTTCAGTTGTTAAAAACGATTATCTTATAAGCAAGAAACATTACACATTTTTTATTTCACTTATGCACAAAGTTGGCATTGCATATAATAGACGTAACTACAGTAAAAACGGTTGCCACAGTTTACTCGTCAAACGCCTTTGTTGAGGTTTGCCTACAGATTTTTTTAAATCGTGTTCTAAAAAAATTTCATCCACAAACATACAATTATTGGATTCGTATTTGTATTTGTTGGTCGTTTTGTGTACGGGTATCGAAAATTTTATTTGTTTTGGCCGGTCGAATTGTTTTGCGAATTGTGAATGTGTCCAGTTTTCCAGTAGACCAGAAGCAGACTTTTTTTTAACAAGTAGAAAATTATGGAATACGTTTATCCAGCCGTGGTCAGTTGAAGCATTAATAAATTTATTTATTTTGAACTTAACGGGTCGGTAGTATTACAATTTAGTGATTGTTTCTAGTAAACCGAGAAAAGTGTGTTTTACTAAGCAACATAAATTTATTTTTATCGAAGTTCTGTAATTTATTAATTGACGTATGCTCATTCTCATTGTTAACGCTGACCATTAATTTTGTTTTGTTTTATTGAAAAAATTATTTTCAACGGTCGGATGTTTTTGTGCTTTCGTGAAATGTTTCCTAAATCGAATACCTGCTACAATATGTATAAACGGACTTTTTAATTACTCTTGTGTTTTGTGTGTGTGTGTGAACTATTGAGGATATAAAAGCTACAGGAAACAACTTAAAAGGTAACCAGATATACATATGAATGTTTTCTAAATCTGATATTCATTATTTGTGTTTGATTATTTGCAGGTAGGGCCTAAACCCCTGAACGTCTCTACAATGGTCGGTGAGTTTATTTGTATATACCGGGTGTAACAGGATCATGGTACACCCCCTTTTCTCCTTTAGTTTTGAAGATGATTAATTAAAATTTGGGATATCCTATATACATAATAAGCGGCATTTTTTGACATACAAGTGATTTTTTATCCCTTCCGGTTTCGCAGGAAGTGACACTAACTTTCGATTTTTAAATAGAACACCCTGTATATTATTGCATTTTTGAATTCTGCATAATTTTTCTGAATCTAACGATACTAAATAAGTGACATTTCAAACGTCAATATTTTTTTACATAATATAATTTTTAGTTTCTATTTATTTAAGTGTGCCATTTATCTTTAAAATGACCCGTGTAATGCTAGAAAAATCGAAATACCGCTAAAAAAACTAAATTACGTGATTTACGAGCAAATAAAGTTCATCAAAATGGATCTTCGGGGAATTTTTTCAAATGGAACCATGTTGGTACCTTGATACCATTTATTAGTGCTCATTAATAAGGAATTTATTCATATGTCGTATTAAAATGTGCGATAAGTACAAACAATTAAATGACCCCAAACAATGAAATCAAGGGGTGTTAATCAGGTGACCTTGGAGGCCACATCACAAGACCATTAGTCGAATTACGTTTTCTCCGAATCTCAGTTGAAGGTAATCAATTACTATCCTTGAGTTATGGGGGAGGAGCTCCATCTTGTTGGAAATACATTCCTTGTCGTAAATGGAAAGGTAATTCAGCTAAACTGTCCTCAATTTCATTTTTGCAGAAATCCCAAGTATCTGACGACAGTCAAGGGTCCTTCAAATATTGGACCAATGATTCTACTACCAATTATTCCAAGCCAAACATTGAAACCGAACCACACTTGAAAGTTACCCCTCCCGTAATAAATTTTGATTTTTTGTGACCGATATTTTGCATTTTGTCGGTTAAATAATCTCAAATTTGTAAACATAGACTCGTCCGAAAATAAAAACATTCCCGAAAAATCATTGTTTAGCTGCATGTTATTCTGCAAAATCCAATTGCAATATTCTGTCCTACGTTCGTAATCATTTTCGTACAAGTGCTAGTGCAATTGGTATTTAAAAGATTTATAGTAGTATTTATGCAAAATTCGAATTACTTGGTGACTGATTTCAATTCAAACCCAATTTTCCTTAAAGAAACAGTCTTTTCAACTTCTACTCGAGCCAAAACATTAATTTCCGGTTCCTTCGTCAACAATGAAATTTTCTTCGGGATCATTGTTGGGCTCACTTCTAGAATTGATTTTCAACATGATTAAAATAATTTCTCGCTGGACATAGTCTATCAGGATATCATTCGGCATAAAGGTGTCTAGCTGCAACGGCATTTTTTCTACATTCCCCATAAATAATTAACATGTCCACTTTATCATCTCTTGTATAAATTGGCGGCAATTTGAACACAATTAACAAGAATTTTAAACAATTTTTAAAGACAAAATAAAAATACCGGTAAACCAACAAATGTTTGACAAGCTAAATATTTCATTGTTTTCAAAGCCACCTTAGTTAGCTAGCTTTACTTCTTAACATTTAATTAGGACAAAATTGAAATACCGCAAGAGGTTATTGGGGCCGAGTCCCCTTAAATTGGCGATAATTTTTTTATACTTTTATTAATTTGAAAAATTCTTTTTTTTGTGGTCATACAGAATTTCGATTTTGAATTTTTTTATTTTTGGTAATTTTTATAAAAAATTAATATTAGGAGAAAAAATAAAAAAGTGATAAATGGTTTTATTCAAACAAAAACTAAAAACAAATAAGTAGGCAATAATTATTATTTATTAAATATTGAATTTTAAACTAAAATCTTTAACGGTTTTGTTCATGGGTCCACCATTCTATGCAATACACAAATTTATTTTATTTCGAAAATTAAACAACACTCTTTCTAACATCTGATGATCTCTTCTCATATTGTTACAATTATTTAGAATCCTATTCCACACTTCCTCTCTGGATGGAACTAGTGTGAAATACCCATGTTCTTTCAGTGCTCTTCAAATATAAAAATCACAAGGATTGAGGTATGGTGATCTAGGGGGCAAGTTTTCAGGGCAGTTATTTCCTCGTCATCCTATGCATTTACTCGTAAATTTTTCATTAAGATAATTTCTTCCAGCAGGACTCTTGTTATGTGCAAAAATGCAAACCGAGATCCGCGACAATTTAAGAATAATATCTTTTCTTTAAACCGTTGCTAACTTCACATTTCATTTTTTGCTTGTGGCGAGATTCAGTAAATCAACTTCAAAAAAATTCTAAGTGTGGATAGGCAGCATTAAAGGCACTTAAAAAATGCGAAAATAGTGTTCTATTTAAGAAAATGTCACCCGGCCATACATAATTTTTTTGGGACATAGTGCAAGTGCATATTCAGCAATAATTTTCAGAAATGCCCCTTCTGTCCTAGTTGAATCCTGTTTTTGCATGAAGTGTCTAACTATAATGGGAAGCCAGCAATCGAGGGCTCCACTCCTGCGTAGCAAAAAGATTGTTCAGATTGTTTTTTCTCCAAAAAACCAACCTATAGACTAATCCTTTTGGCGCAGAGATTTATTTAACAAATTCTTTTAAATAATATATAAAATGGTGGATACCCAAAGCAGGTGCGAGGAGAAATAGTTTTTTTATTATAAATAAATTAAACAGCGTTATTAACAAAAATTACCAATTTATTTAATATTAATGAATATACGAAATGTTCATTGTTTTTGAGAAATAAATATTTGTTCACTATAAATAAATTAAAAAAGGAATTAATTTTTCCTGAAATTAATGTATTCATCAACAATAAATCCACGAAATTTTCTGTAAAAAAGTCTTATTCCTGAGAGAATAAATATTTAATGCTCAGAAACAAATATTTAATGTTCAGAATCAAATATTTAATGTTCACAAATAAATATTTAATGTTCAGAAACAAATATTTCTTACAAATAAGTATTTTGATTTAATTGATGATATTAAATATTCGGCTTTTTAATCAAATAAATACCTTAATTCTCCCAATTAAATGTTTAGTTCGCCAAATACAAAGAAATCATTTATTTGGTTGGAATAAAATTTATTTCTCCCAACTAAATCATTCTCTCAGTGTATGTAAGTTTATCAAAGTAGGCTTAATTGAGGCAAACCAATCATTTTCGAACCATTGTATGTGTATAGGCATCTTTTTCTTAATTTGATGAGAAAAAATAGCTGCCGAAGGTTTCCCTTCAATTTCGGAAACACCCTGTATATCAAATGAATATCAAGCACATTTAATAAAATAAAACAAATATCTAAAAACAACTTATTTATTGCCAAATATAAACAAGAACTCCGAGACAAAATAATCACAGATAAACGCTAATGGCGGAACAGTCCCATATTATTCGCTATTTGTTTACATTTTAAAGTCAATTCTTCATGCACCAGGCTAAAACACATTGCGACCACGACCAATCCAAGAAAAAGATACACACAGCACGCAAAAAGTTGCATTTGCGCTTGGAACTCCGAACTTTGGGGAAGTTTATCGCCCACTCCGATCGTCGAGAGGGCTATGAAACAAAAGTAAATTGCGTCTAAAAAAGCTCCAGCCACTGGTGGAGGAAAAGCGGCCGCACCGATACACACGTATGATATGAAGAAAATTAACACTATTATGGCAGGCACTGACGGTGATGTCTGTGAGAGAGAGGAGGGAGTTGGAGACCTTCTGGCTTCGGGAGGACGCCATATTAATGGGATCCTTGACGGCGTGTCGTGGGTACATCTGAAAAGAAGACAGCATCGATTAAGTTGTACAGGGTGTTTAAAAAATTTGGAAACAATTCCTCACAATCCCAAAAGTGCTATTAGTGCAGTCAAATCTCTTATTTCTGGTAGTCTCTTATTTGAAGGTATAACTAAATGGTACTTCACCATCTTGTAGTTGGCCATACGAAATGGAATTTTACAAGTTTCTTAATAGGGCCGAATTTTGTAAAATTAAATCTTTCATGAATGAGAAGTAATTAAAAAAAAAAAGTACTTTTCAAAACATACATCGCGCGTTCTTAAATCAAGGGTTTGGGCTACGATTATGAATTTTTGAAAACTTACTCAAAAAATTAGTGCGCTTCTAATAGTTTTCAAAATTTTCAAAATATAAGCCCCAAAGTCGCCACTAACAAATCTGTGCATTGAAAATTTCACCGTGCGAGGAACTACGCCTTCAATTAAATAAATTGAGAGGATTTCGATTTTGGTACCTATTTGGGTATTATTTCTAATATTTATTACTATTTTGTAAATTAAATGCAATATTATTTGATATGAAAAGTTTTAAATTTCATGCATCTTGTCGAAGTTCGTATACGAGAAATATTAGTGCGAAATTAATGCCTTCTGACCCTTCTACTTTGTCGAGCACTGAGTACTTTCGGACTCGAAGTACTGATTCTTTTGATATATGTAAAATGTGTTTATTTTGTAAGAGTTTGAAAGAAAAAACAAGGAAAAATTAACTTTCATGCAAACAGGTACTTCTTACACAGAGTGTTTCAGAGACTGGCAAAAAAATTGTAGTAGATCTCGATAAGACAAGTATAAATTCTAATACATTTTTTTCTGTAGAGTAAAAGACTCATGATCAAATTTGAAAGAGTTAGATAATCCGTTTTATCAGAATTCTCATCAGGTGCTTTTAAAAGCCATTTTGAAAATGTCATTAGAACATCAGAAACTTCGAGTCTGAAACAGTTCATTTAAAGTATGAAATTTGAAACTTTTCATACTAGATAATATTGAATTTTTATGAACAAGAATATTTTTAACTATTTTGTCTGAATTCAGCTGCATTTGTTATGTTTAATATAATCCATTTTAATTTGGTTCCTTGACAACCATGTCTTTAGAAGAGTCATAAAGATGTTCACAAATTATATATAACAAATTCTCCTACATTATTAATCAATTTTAAGAGAATAAAGAACTGCAATTAATTTTAAAAGTAAAACTAGTCGTCCTCGTTAAGTTTTTTATATAAGAATCTACTTGATTTAAAAAATTATAAACACTTTTTTATTACTTGTCTAATTTTCACTATATTTGTTATTTTACAACTAGTTTCTCCTATTCGGACATTTTCAAGTAAACTAAATTAGACACAGATTTTACTTTCATTTAAATATAAACTGAACTGAAAAGATAATATGTTTTCTTATATTGGAGAATCCAATATAGTTTTTTCAAGATTATCCATGAATATATCGGATAAAAGGGGGCTAAGTGGCGAACCCATAGGGAGCCCTGTTTTTTGTATACCTCGTATACCTTGTATACCTCGATTTTATCAATAACACACATAATAATATACCTTTTACCTTAGAAACAGAGAACGATTATAAATCAATAAACTTTCTCGACAACTATAAAAAGACATAAAACATCATTTTCCTATCATATTTACCGCAAACCAACTTTTACAGACGCCACTATATCCTTTAATTCTTATAACCCTCTCTCCCACAAATTAGCCGCATATCAATCTATCACACCGAGCCTTCAGCTTACCTCTATCTGAAACAGATTTAAAAGAAGAATTAGACACAATAAGACTTATAGCACATAATAAAGGGTACCCTCAAAATATAGTCAACAATCTAATCGACAAAAAAACAAAATAACACCCTCTTGAAAGAACTGTATCCCAATATTAATCAGAAAAAAGTTCAAACATACCTTTCATTACCATATTCAGGTCAACTCTCTTATTCAATTAGCAATACTTTTTCCAAATTTAATATTAAAACATCTATTATTTCTAACAAAAATATAGGCAGATATCTTTTCAATGCAAAACAAAAAACTGATATCTCTAAAAAATGTGATCTATATCGGTTAGATTACCCAGAATGTAACGCCTCATATGTAGGTCAAACAGATAGATCGTTCGAAGTAAGATATAGAGAACATATTCACACACAAAAACAACATTCCAACTATTATAAACACCTAACAGATTCTGGTCCTACAATAACTGATGACCATCAACCTAAAATGTTACATATTTGTGGGAAAAGTAAAAAACTTAATTTATTAGAAGAGCTAGAAATTAATAAATTAAATAGGAATAAAAATTACAACATATTAAACGACCAAATAGATTTAAATAATTCTCCGTTATTAAACTTATTCAGATAACCTGCTGCTAATAAAAATCACACCATAATATAATTTACTATCTTGAAAAAAAAAAAACCCTAAATTTAAAACATAACATCTGTACAAATTTGAATTATATTATCAACCATAAAGTGACCCATCCTTCTATCCAGTTCAGTTTATATTTAAATGAAAGTAAAATCTGTGTATAATTTAGTTTACCTGAAAATGTCCGATTAGGATGAAACTAGTTGTAAAATAACAAATAAAGTAAAAATTAGACAAGTAATAAAAAGTGTTTATAATTTTTTAAACCAAAATAGATTTTCACAAAGTAACTTCGTCTTCAATCAACTTTTTTAAGAATCTACTTATCAAACATTATTTCCAAATTCCACAAAAAAATAATAAATAATACACGAATGACACTACTCTCCCTTTACGCGATGTTTTTTTTAAACATTCTGTACATCGATATAATGCCCACAAATGAAAATAGTCAACATACTTCTTTTTGGTTGGACAAAAAATCAATTTATTTGTATTTCCGTTGATCAATTTTTGCAAGATGACACATAAGTGGAATAGTCATTTCAATTTTAAGGAAGCCGTTCAGGATGGTGAATATTTTCATCCTTATAATAAGATACTTAAGCAATTCACTTACATATGCTCATTTTCGTCTGTATCATCGGCGTCGTCCAAATCGGAAGACGAAGTTATCCCAATGATGGAACTATTAAGTGAATTTTTTATTGGCGTTCCATGGGAATGTGTGGGACACATGGATACTGGAGGGTCGGCGAGCATTTGCCTTACCGGACCTTGTCTGCATCGACCTCTTGTGTGGCTGGACCTAACAGTGGCTAAAATGGCTCTCTTTGGCACTTCTTGGTGATCGATGTACTGATGATTGGACTTGCAGTTGATGTGGTTTGGAGTACTGTGGCTAGATGCTATTTGTATCGACGCGGTATCTGGAAGAAAGTATGAAAATATAGTAGGTACTTGTTCGTTGTCCACATACATAGTATTATATATGCCTTCTGTAATTATTTAAGACTGGCTATGACAGAAAAATTCGTTAGTAACTGGGGAGTGATTTTATATTTGTTACACTTACAGTTATCTTTGTTTACCTACCTTCGTGTGTTTTACAATAATGTTTTCCCGAAGGACTAGAAGGCGCCTTGTGATATCCCACCGAGGGGCTGCTCATTTTCGAGTTATTCTCATGTTTACAGCACAGCTTTAGATAACCTTTTCTCGCACCGGAAGCTAACATGCCTCCAAGAGCCGACAAAAGGATTAACATTAGAGGAACTCCAATTATCGCATAAATGATGGCGACTACTTTTCCTACGGCTGTTTTTGGAGATAATTTTCCATATCCTGAAAAGTAAAATAACTGTTATAAAATTTTCGCTATTACTATGCAAGCGTTGAATTACATGATACATCAAAGTATTCTAAAGCCAAAAAGAAACCGAAATTCTGAACATATCTTGAAAATCATTCTGCCATATGGCTTGTCTTAATAATATTTATATAAACGACAATTAAATCACTTTGTTAGAGTCACGTATTTCAAATGGAGCGCCTGACCAATCAGTCTTAATATAGGCACCAAATGGAGTATTCTAACTACAAAAATACATTTTTTATGAACAAAGCATTGTAACGATCCGTTTTCGTAAGATAAATAATTTGGATCACGTTCCTTATAAATTAGATTAAATGGTTTGAGTTATAGATTAACCTCCAAATTTGGTTAAAATATTTTCATTAAACCCTATTGTACTACCCATGTAGTGCGCCGCTACTGTGCGAAAAATTGTTTAATAAGAAGTTTCACCACGCTGCGCGCGGCGAGAGGTCCAATTCGGTGGGTGCTTTTAGCGGGAGAACGGTAGAATGAGCCCGGCTGGCGGCACGGCTGGGGATGAGTTAGAGATATGGTGTAGGAAGTAGCTGTGTGCGTTACCTTGAATTTGCCTGGAACTACGTTAGTGAGCTAAGAAGTTATGAAGTAGCCGGGGTGGTGTGATAGAGTAAAAGCCCCTGACCATGCCCTTAGCCAAAGAGCTTTAAGTAAGATTGTTTCAGTATAGTCATGTATAGGCGAAGGTCTGTAAATTTAGCAAAACCGAAAAGTTTTCTTCGAACTCTACGTACCTAGGCACCACGATTACTTTGTGATTAAACTCCGAGTGCCTCGCGGGTGAACAATAAATTGTCGACTTGAATTATAGTAAACACTTGCAAATCGGCCCAGTATATTTAAAGTGCTGTACATTTATGTGTGGTTCATTAGCATTGACTGTTTAGATAACTACCTATTTTCTATGTTTAGAAGGTAGCCAGTTGTTTAGTAGTTAAGGAGAATTATTGTATATTTTAAACTTAAAAAAGATGGTGGTACCCAATCATAACTAATTAAGTTGGATTGATATTTCGTATTATTTGAATTGGCAATATAAATCTTTGTTGTTTTTTTGATTAATTTAGTCTTAAGTTTATTTGATTCGTCTAGTTAACTACTCTGCTTCCCCGCCCAGAGAAAAGAGTCATACATATCGTTATTTTGAATAAATGTATTTTGCTATTAGTTTTATTCATTAAAATTTGATTTAACTGAGAGGGTCAGCCCGTTATAGCATCTTTCTATCAGTAAGAATGGCTCTAAGATTAGTTTCAGAACTTTCCAAGTCTAAATAATCGGAGAGGAGCATTATACAATACAATTTTAAGTTGCATCTTACCCACTGTGGTCAGCAGGGTTATTGAGTATAAAAGGGCTCCTCCAAAAGTCCAGTGGGGATTGGCAGAGGTGGAAGATCCATCCACTTTCCCTGATTCCACCACAGCCCTTTCGAACCTTTTCAGTTGTTCAGTAACCAGTCTTGTCCAATTTTTTTCATATAACACGTTCAGTCGCTCTGAAAACAATAAAAAATGCAAATATTTTTATAGTATAAATACCTACATAAATAAATTAACATAACCTAACATTATTATACTCGTAAACAATATTAAATTAATATGGATTGTGTTTATTTGAAAAGTTTCCCGCTATGCCAGCTTTGGTCCCACTTGGTAGGTAACTAAGCATACGGCTTTGGCCGCCTTTATTTTTATATTCTTTTTGATTTATAGGATACTGTAAATAGAAACTTTCCAAATGAAAACGGTGTTCAATTAGTTAATCTGTTTTTTCGCATGTAAATATGTGTATATTGTGTTCTTCTTTCTTGCATAATCAATTACATCGCCCTCAGAATATTATATACAATATAGGCAAAAGGGAAATAGGCGTAAATCGGGACAAGAAAATGGCCATTAGGACCAAATTTGCATTATTCTTAAGTATTAAGTGATTTATTGACTAAATTTTATCACAATCGAAGAAAAACATATTTAATCAAGCTATTTTGCTGATTATGCGCAATTTTATTTAGACGGCTTTTTTTAAAAGATTAATTTTTTTTCATGCAACCTGGTATGAAAGGCGTTCGGTGAAGTGAATAAAATTCTGTGGGTGTGTGTTTTGTCCATTATCTTTGAATCGTTGTAGAGTTTCTTTAGTTGACAACAGAAGATTTCTTAAATAATAATATTTAACGTTAACCAGTAATGTATTTAAAGACAAAAATCAATATCTATTTACAATATCTATTACCGTTTGACCTCGATCCTTTTTTAAAATAAAATATATTACCATTAGAGGGCATATATTTTTATTACAATTTTTATTATCCTTTAATGGGCCACAAACTGGAAATCATCGCAGTGTTTTATATTTTGTATTCTACTACAATAAATGTAAGGAATTTCTAAAGGGAATTTTATATTCTTGGTTTACTTCAAAAGGAATGTTTAAAATCCAGTTTTATATGTTTAATTTAAACAAGCTACAGTAATGCTTTTGTATAGGTTCAGTTTAAACCACAAACTATAGTTAGACTTAGGTTTAGCGCCATTAATGTCGATTGTATAGGTGACTGTAATGGTCACCAGGAGTTTAACTATCAACTGATGGATCGGTTAAACTCCAAGTTACACGTAAACACATGCAAACATATGCACAAATTGAAAAGAATAAGATTTATTTTTATAATGAGACATTTTAAACAGACCGATCGGCTGTATACAATTTGGCGCTGTTATTACATATGACTCGACGTTATGCAATGTACTGACGAACTGCATGTGGTCCCCTCTTCCCATTATTCTCAGTTGACCCACAAAGCGCAGGTATCTACATATAATATTTATCAGCTTTAAGTCACCATCTCCTTCTCTGCTCTCTTTCTAGCACAAACAGTGCTAGAAAGGGAGCATCTCGGAAGATGGTAACTTTAAACTGATGAGTATGGCACATTTTCACAGTGTATAGCAATTGTTAAAGAATCTCTTATGTGTTTATTTAATATATTACATTTTCCGATAAAACTAGTTTACGTATTAACATTTTAAAATGAAATAAAATTCACTTTATCATGTTGTATAAATGTCTGTTTTTCTGTTGTTTGGGCATGTTTTAGTAGGTGTTTATAACATAATATTATGTCGTCACTGGGAACCGATACCTCCACCCGAGCTGTAATACAACCGAGATGGTAATACGCATGCACCTAAATTTGGAACAGACTGTATTTATAAGAAATGAAATAAGTGCCTCTTCGCTTCAATCTGCGAAATCCCAACTTTAAATCAAATTCAAATATATCGTAAATTATTGTGTATTATCCCGGTTGGGCACAAATAAAATGCAGATTTTATGTCACAACCGGTTGCATATTCCGTTTTAGTTACCCCAGTTGTTATTAAATGCCTAAATACACAGAGAGAATTTCGTAATTTGTTTGAACAATCAATGAAATATTTGGTTTTTATTTTAAAGTAAATTGGCCACGTTTTGGGAGAGCCGTTTAATCAAATTGCTTTGGGTAATATAATACTCTATGCGAGGTGTTCGTTTCGGTGAAAGCTAACATTTTATTTTGTAATTTGAATACATTTATTCAACAGAGTTTGTTTTGTTCAGCATTCATGAGGTTTCAATGGATTAATACACAGCGTTGGAAAAAGCTCTTTATGGCAAATACACCCTTATACAGTCTGGAGGATCTGTCTTTAACATTACTGGCCACAGAATGAAGGTGTGATGGATTCATGGGCGCTGTTTGGAGGAATTTTTGGGAGGGACAAAACATATTTTGGACTACTAGGGTGTCTGTAGTCACGAGGCTAGTTAGGCGAAGCGAAAATCGTTGCATTCAAAATTTGCTTCCAATCTAAATTTTCAAAAACGTGAATTGTCGAACTAAAAAAAACATATTTTACAATTCCTTATAATTATTCACATCATCACTATGATTTGGTCCGTACTTGTCGAGCATGTTTTGTATTTGTGTATTGTGCGGAGATAATTTGGCGCTTTTTCCAATTTGACGAAATGATAGAAATACCGCCTATGGTTCCAAATAAAATGGCGTATTATCAACTGCTCCAAGAAAGTTAACGATATTGCGAGAAAACGTATTTTCGTTTGGGAACTATAGCATATTTTATCAACACGTAAGTTTTCATTAATTTTTACTAAATTAAGCACAAATAATACCATTTTTCAGTTTTATTCGCAAGAAAATAAAAAAACACTGACGTGGTTTTTCACAAAACACCATATACAGCACTCGACGTGCCTTTCGCCTAACAAGATGGCATCATCGCGATATAATTAAAACTAACCTTATGCTAACAATGTATCCTATTTATACCTGAACTATTGTTACAGTTCTGTAGCGCAGTGGGCTAGTGATGGGAATACTCGTTACTTTTGAATACTCGTATGTATTCGTTACTTCTACGGATAGTAATCGTTACTATATATTCGTTACTTTGTAATCATTAAGATACATTTATGAAGTAGGTATGTATATACCTACCTAATACTTACTGCGTATCCCATAGGTACAGCACTCGCCTCGTATAAGTAAATAAAGTTCAGTGATTAATGATCATGATTACTTGTAACATAAACAAAGCTCTTCCATAGGTTTAAGAATGTTTATTAATAGCATTTTACTAACAAATAATAATAATAGATACCTATGTCGGCTTGAAGTCAGGATACACACTTGTTTATGTTTTCATTACATTGAAAATAATCTTGAAATTCTAAAGAGAGTAACGATTAAAGTAACGATTACTTTTAAAAGCAGGTATTCGGTACTTCGGGTATTTGCGAGTAACGAATACAAAGTAACGAATACTCTATTACCCGCCCAACACTACAGTAGGCGAGAAGGTTAAGTGACAAACGTAGCTGCCTTACTGCCTATCAACTCCTGGTTCAAATCCCGGTTTCGATTCTGGCATAGTCGAAGGGTTTGGTTGTGTGTGTCCGCGTTTTTTCAACTGTGTTATCTCTGCCCGTGCAGCTTCGGCTTTGGTTTAGGGTTGTCTAATTTATGTGGTGTGTTTCTTTAAGTTCGGTGAATCGTGATTAATTAACCAATAGAGGGACTATATGGAATTAGCCCTCTGTCACTGCTCATACTATGTGTACACTTTGTAATTTCCAAGCTTATAAATATGCACATCCAGATGGCTATAGTATTTGTTACATTATCTACTAATTAATCTTAAATTGCTAGTATATTTTATGGCTGTTCTCAAACGCATGTTGGGAACACTAGACATCAGTTCTGTCATATTTCAGATGAACAATATGCTCTTTGAATCTAGTTTGAACTGATTGTCTAGTTTGTCCGACATAATTTTGATTACAGTTCTTAACAGTTAATTTCATAACTCATCGACGTAAATTTAATAATAATAATGATAATAATAACAAACACTTTATTTCCAAGTAATGCAACTATAGATACATTATAATAATAATAATAATATAATAATAATAATAAACTTCTTTATTCATTTAAGGTATAATAAAATACATTGAATGCGTCAGTATACATATAAATAGAATTAAAATTGTACAAGTATAAACATGTATACACACATACACATATATACATACATATATACATATTCACACATATACACACACACACACATATAATATATACACGTATATATATAAAAAATAACTATAATCGTAAACACAACTTATACATGCAGATACGAACAGTCAGACAGCATACAACAGTTTATCTAGATAAGAGGAGTATTAAAGTATTCATAGACTGAATAGAAACTATGCTTTTAATAGCAATGACTTAATTGTGTTCTGGAAAAGATTTAGATTTTCAATATTTTTTATTTGAGGAGGTAGATGGTTAAACAATTTGACAGGCATCACATAGGAACTATTTGATAAAAGTGCTAGTTTGTGATGAGGTAGTCTAATGTGGTTTCCGTGCCTTAAATCATACTGGGCAACTTCAGAACTTTGAGTAAATTTCTCAGGATTTTTTTTGACAAACACAACACATTTAAAAATATATAATGAAATCACTGTTAGTATATTCATACCTTTGAAGAGATTTTTGCAAGAATATGATCTGGGTTTGAAACACATCGTTCTTATGATTTTTTTCTGCATAATAAGTACATCATTTATTCTATTTGAGTTACCCCAGTTTATAATACCATAGTTGAGAATGGAATTTACGTAGGCATAGTAGTACGTTAGCAATGTGTGTTTGTTAACAAATTTCCTCATTTGCCAAATTGAAAAACAGTAACATGACAACCTCTTTATGATATACTCTATTTGAGAATGCCATGATAGGTTGTAGTCAATTTGCAAGCCTAGGAATTTTATACTAGGACTCTGTATTAACGATTTTTCAGATGATTTGACTAAGATACTACAATTATTTTCTCTTACTGAAAATGAAACTAAATGTGTTTTAGTTATGTTTAGTAACAGACCATTATTATTGCAGTAGGATTCCATATTTTCGTTACCCTTACTAGCTAATTGACTGAGGCACGTAAAGTCGTTAGCTGATGCAACTGCTGCCGTATCATCAGCAAATAGTGATACATGTTCAAACATTACATTTTCATGAATGTTATTTATAAATAAAATAAATAGCAGGGGGCCCAGCGTGCTGCCTTGAGGTACCCCGACACCTAACGGTCGCAGATCAGAATAATAGTCCTCTGTTTCAGATCTTAGAAGGACTTTTTGTGTTCTGTTTGATAAATAGGAACATAACCAGTCATAGGCTAACCCTCTTATTCCGTAATTATACATTTTTTCTAGGAGAATACTATGGTTCACCATGTCGAAGGCTCGTGTAAAGTCAAAAAGATGCCTACAACTTTTTTACTTTTGTCCAATTGCTCTAGAATATAGTTAGTAAAGGAAACCGAAGCATCTTCAGTAGACATGCCTTTACGAAAACCAAACTGATATTTATAAAGTATATCGTGATTATTTACAAACTTAATTAATCTGTTGTAATACGCATTTTCAAATACTTTAGAGAATACTGATAACAGGCATATTGCTCTGTAATTAGCCATATCCATGTTATCATTTTTCTTATGAATTGGAATTACAATTGCGGTTTTAAGATTAACTGGGAAGATACCTTGACAAAATGAAGCATTAATTAAATCTGTAAGAATTGGTGCAATAAAGTCAGTTATGTGAATAAGAAGGGAACAGGGGATACCATCATGACCTGCAGAATTTTTTATTGCAACTTTTCTTATAATTTCTTTAGTTTCACTGATATCAATTGGACTTAAAAATATGCTAAAGTTCAAAGAGTCTATTATTCGAGGTGGGTTATAAGTACCTAGTTTTTGAATGAGATTTTCAACAGAGTCAATAAAAAAGTTATTAAATTCTTGTGCAGCACGAGAAAAAATCTGAGATTTCATTTCCATTTCTATCGCGAAAAGAAGAGGGATATCGTGGCTTGTAAGTTCCATTAGTCTCATTTCGAATTATTTGCCAGACTACTTTAGATTTATTAGTGGCATCATGAAATTTGGAGTCATTGTAATGATGTTTGGCTGATTGAATAGTCTGCTTATGGTACTTTAATAGAATATTGTAACGCATCCTAAGCTGCTCGTCATTTGTTAATTTGTAAGTTTTGAACAGTAAACGTAAAAATTCCCCTCGATTTATAATATCATCATTTATCCATCCTTTTGTGATGCCTTTTATTTGTCTTACCACCTACTTTTATTCGTACCAGAGGAAATACTTTATTAATGATACTACTGAGTCTATCACAAAAACAATTGAACTTATCATCTGCATTAGTGAGTAGATAAACATCATCCCAGGTTTCAGTAGATAGTTGATATTTAAAGTTTTCTATATTAAGCTCATTATTAAAAAGTCTTTTATAGATATATTTAACCTCCTCCTTCTCGGGTGAAATTTTTAATGGAAAAAAAATAATCTGCATTTTATGATCAGACAAATGAGTCGTTAAAACATTAGAGTTGCAAATATCAAAATTTGTAAATATATTATCAATAATGGTTCTAGACGAACCTTGTACGCGCGTATACTCATTAATACGTTGTACGAAACCATAACATGAGAGCACTGTACTTAAGAACTGTGCATTTTTGTCATTTGCCTTAGGATCAAAATTTACATTAAATCGCCACATATTATTTGGTGCTTATACATGTATAAGCAACATTAAGTGAAATAGACGTCACAGAAACATTTGTTTCAGAAACAAAACATTTAAATCTGCATAATGTATTTTCTAACATAACGGCTAACAATACTTATAGCTATTGATGTAACGAGATTATTATGTGATTTATAATAATCGAGGCAACGTCCGAGATGGTTTAAATCACATAATAATCGAGTTACATTCAAAGCTTTACCGTATCAACGATGACGTGAAAAAACTCAACAACTTTGGTTGTCATTTTAGCGTGCCATAAAAATGAAGATAGTCTTAATTACGACAAACTTTGGCGAAATCATAGAAGATATTGATATTCCTGAAAATATACTTGCTGCTGCTAACACTGTAAGATTAGATTTGCTTCCGGATAAATCAAAAATCCATTACGAAAAAGAATATCTTCAGTTTTGTGAGTGGCAGGTTCAAGGTGCTGGAGAAACGGTAAGACTTGCTTTTTTGTGAAACTCTCAAATCAATACTCCCCGTCATCTTTGTGGCCTAAATATTCTATGTTACGAGCTTGTTTGGAGTTGAAGGGAAGAGTAGAAATCGACAAGTATGGCGCTTTGATACGATTCATTAAGAAAAAAAATGTAGGATATAGATTTAAAAAATCGAAAGTATTCACGAAAGAGCAGGTTGGTGAATTTGTTTGTACTGCCCTAGACGAGACATTTTTAATGATGAAAGTAGCCTTTTTAATTGGAATTAGCGGAGCTTGTAGAACCAATCAATTAACGAAAATGTCCATAGAAAATGTTGAAATTCTAAAGAGCAAGCTAGTAATCAAAATTCCTGACTCAAAAAGTCACAAGAAAAGGTATTTTGCGATGATATCTGACGGAGACGTTAATCCTGTGGCTTTATTTAAAAAATATATAGCATTACATCCAACTCATACTCCGCATAGAAGATTGTTCGTATCATATAGAAATGGAAAATGCACCGTTCAGCCTTGTGGTATCCTTTTCTTTACTAAAATACCTGAGAAAATTGCTATGTATCACAAACTTAAAAAATCCAACTATGTATACTGGTCATTGTATTAGAAGATCTTCAGCAACTTTTCTTGTTAATGCTGGTGGAGACATGTTAGATTTACAAGAACTTTGTAGTTAGGGTAGTTAGAAGATAAATTGAGTAAGAAAGTTTCCATTGCGCGAAAAAATTCAAGTTGGAGACGTTTCTGAAAACACTGTATCATGTACTAAAGAGACCATCGAACTGAAAAAGAATGTTGCTAGGCCAGATTCAGTGGACATGCCCATCATTTTGGACAATAATGGTGTATCAGGTGTATCTATCAAATTTGAAAACTGTCAAAATATAATGTTCATAAATAATAGCTATAAAATAAAATTCGTATCTAGGGTATTATGATATGGTAACTAACGTATTATATATTGTAACTAACGTATTATGTGCACAAGGTATTATGAAGTTGTTGTAATGTTATGATATTAATAATTATCAATAAAGATTTAACTTAAAGGAACCTTAATTTTCAGTGATACGATAAAATTCTATATTACACTTGACTTTCTTTTTATTATCACAGATATGAGAAAGATTACTGGCTCTATAGCTGTACGGACTGTAATCAAAAGTATGTTGAACAAACTAGACGATCAATTCAAACTAGATTCAACGAGCATATGGGTTCATCTAAAATTTTTGTAGCCTTTTATTGAATTGTTTTGTGTATCTAGTGGAGCAACAAATATTTTGGCATATCTTAAAATAAACCAACTTTCTAAAATAAAATTGTCTACTGAACTATTAAGTTTTTAATTTTCCAGTTCCACTGGCGCACCCTGTTTAGTGTTTATATCTAAAATCGTAAGCTGTGTCAAAAAAATTAATAGAAGCGAAGTTGGAGATAATTTAGTGGAGATTATTCATGTGTGGTTTTTGGTTGTCCAGTTATTAGTCCACGTTTTTGTTACAAAGATAGTTTCCATGTTGGTAGTGGGGACAATTATGTTTTCGGCATTTTTTAAGAGCATTTACAAAACTAATTCTTGTTAATATTAAAAATTTAAAGAACAAACTGTAATTTTTTATTATTTACCATTGTTTTGGGTTTTTTTGATGCTTGCTGTTTTTCCAATACAATTATTGACGTCAAGTCACCTTGTATACAAGTTTAGCGCATACTTAATCATTAATTTAAATTTCCTATCAGATTTTAGGAAGGTTTATCAGATTACGCTGATTACAAATTTAACAGTGGATGTAATAAAATTAAACCCGACTTTCTGACTACATGTTAACTGGCGGAACAATAGTTTGCGTTGCAGATATTGCTGTAAAGAGCTCTTTAATTTAATGACGAAAGTAATCCGAAGAAATTACGAGATAAACATCATACCTACTTCACTTGAATTTAATGTGCTAGAAGAACCTATACAGTCGATTTCGTTAATCATTTCTAATATTTTATGCCTGTTGATTTCAGTGGTAAACTGTCGAAATTTTCCATAAATAGATTATTTATATTAGCAAGTCAGTCTGGCTGTTGTAGTCCAATAATCTGTAATATACTAAAATACACTCACATGCAAAAAAACGCAACAATATTTGGTAAGATTTGAGGTCCAAATTTTTTTATTTTTAGTTCAATTTTCAATTAGTATTGATAGTTTTTTTTTGTGGGGATTTCGTTCAGGTATATCTAATTTAATTTTTTTTTTCTAACGTTTCGGTTTATTACACCATCATCAGAGAACTACAATAATAATTAATATAACATTTTAAAAACATAGTTATGGTTATTGTACATTAAAATTTAATTATTAATTATTAGGAATTTATTTCAAAATTTTTTGTACATGTTGTTTGGTTGTCTGTTTTAACGCAACTGGAGATATTTTAACATAGTTTGTGGGCTCTTCAAGTTTTGCTTATGTTACAGAGATAACGTTGGAATGTATATGGTTTATTGTGGGTGTTTTGCTTAAATAGTGAATATGTAATAAGATATTTTATTTCAAGAATTATTATTTTGTATTGGTCAAATGTAAAAATTGATTTCATATTGTAATGTACCCCAATCATTTAATTAAATTAAAATAGGTTTAACTTAAATTTTCTATATCTGTGCGATTATTTATGGCGTTGGTGTGTCTTTTTATTTGCAGCATTTCATGTATGTTTCTTCGGTTATAATTAGGTTCTTTTTCTAATATTTGTATGTTGCTAAAATTAAATCGGTGGTTTTGTTCTATGGCGTGTTTGGCTAGTGCTGTCGTGTTTTGGTTTTGAGTTTTTATGCTATATTTATGCGTGTATACTCTTTTATGTAGATATTGTTTTGATTGGCCTATATAGGTACCATTACAGTCGTTGCAGTCTATCTTGTATATAGTGTTAGTTTCGTCTTCGGTTTGTAGTCTAGGTTTAAGTTGTGTGAACAATTTTGTTGTGGTATTGTATGGTTTATGGGCTATTTTTATATTGTGTTGTTTAAATACGCTTGCTATTTTTTCGGATACTGTTGGTATGTATGGCATGGATACATATTTATTATTACTATTATTTGGTGTGTGGGTTGTTTTATTATAGGTTTTGTGTATTCTTTTTTTATTATTGGTTCATAAAAGTGTTTAGGGTAGGAGTTTGCTTCTAGAACTTTTTTGATTTTTTTCAAATTATTTGGTCTGTATTTTGGATGTGAAAGTTGGATGGCACGATCTGTTAGGCTATTGATGACGCTTTTTTTGTAGTTGTTTGACGTGTGGGATTTAAAGTTTAAGTATCTTTGCCCACTTCTTTTGTGACCAGTTGGTTTTGAAATACCTTATTAATTTAAGTAAATTTAGGAAAAACCAACGTTAGAAAAAAATTTAAATTAGATACTAACTATCAATACTAATTGTATTAACAGTTGGTTTAGAAAAATAATATAAAATAAAAAAAAATATCTATAGTAAAATATATATATATATATATATATATATATATATATATATATATATATATATATATATATATATATATATATATATATATATATATATATATATATATATATATATATATATATATCTCTTTATATATGAAAATTTTCCCCCCGATTTTCCCCCTTCGGGGGGGAAGGGCGGGGGTTTGGGCCTGGGGGCCCGCGGCCCGCTCGGCGGGTTGTCCGGGGCCACCCTCGTTGGGCACCCCGTGCCCTGCCCACTGCGGCCTCTGGTTACTCGAACTGAATTTCAGTTCGAGTAACCAGAAGCCGCAGTAAGCAGTTATCGGTTAGAACCTGAAGATGGCAGATGAGATTCTGCCGAAACGTCGTTCAGACAACCACGGTCCCTCTCTGGGCCTATCACCTACGCGGGAGTATACCCGGAAAACGAATTTAACATTCACCACCCGCGAAAACCTGAAAAACAACATATATATATATATATATATATATATATATATATATATATATATATATATATATATATATATATATATATATATATATATATATATATGTTTCTTCATGAATTTTGCAACTGGGTAAAATGACTAATTTCAACTTCATATCCAGTCTTTTGTTAAATGCTGGCGTATTAGTCATTATAAAGGGTTAATTAAAAGGTTGTTGTATAACCCTAACTTTAAAACACTTTGTGGAATAATTTCGTAGTCAAATTCTTTGAAAATAACAATTTTTGTTAAGAACCATTCCTTTCCTACATTTAGTTTTTTTGGTTCATGTCTTTAGGTGCACTGGTTCATCTTCAAAAGCGAAATGAACTTGTCCCCAACAGTTTACTTTAAGAAATGTTATTTTTTGACAAGGTGGCTGTGCTCGTTGTCCCTAATGTCAGTTTCACAGTGATTTTTTAAGGTTGGTTAAGTTACGGTTGAATTGGTTATGAGGTTGAATTGAAGTTTGCATAAATAAATTTTCTTATTTTTTTCTTTTTTATGTAAGTTGCAATAATTGCTTATTAAAACTAAACAATATATTGTTGCCTTTTCATTGCTAGACTCATAAACTAAGCTGTTTTCCCTGTTTTCGTAAAAATAAATCAAACAGCACATCTTCACCTGTAAATGATTTTATGGCATAAATGTTTAAAATAAATAAATGACAACTGAAAAATTTTATATATTATTATTTATATTGGAAATGTTACGTCCATATATGAATTTCAACGTGAAAGATAGAGTAATTATAAAATAAAATTGAATAAATGGAAAATGCTGTTTTATGGCATATGACATATAAATTCAGTACCTAATGCACTTTGTTTCTAGAAATGATGTGTGTTCTAATGCAGTATATACATACATACTGTGAGCAGCTAAAATCTGGAACAAATTCCGATTTTATGTATATTTTGAATGACTTCTTGGCTGCCTTCATCTCTAAATTTTTTGGGGTCTGTTGACACAGACATTTGACTTTAAATTCATAAAAAAAGGAGTGTAAGATACTGGCGGTTCTTCTATAGGGTCATTTGGTCAATGACCTCCCACATACAAATAAAAAAATAGAGCTATTCATTTTCTGAAGTTTAAAAATATATAATATATATTTTTAATTTTCTTAAAAAATATATTAAAGTTTCTAGTTCATTCTATGCACAATACTATTCCAATATCTAGATCATTGCATTATTCATTTATAGAACTTAAAAATCTTGGGTCAATCCACAACGTGTCCTCAAAGCTAGCTACGGACCGAATTTATAACGAATTATAGTGAAATAGACTTATGCGCGAATCGTCAGAAAGCAAAAGAGACAGAAAACACTGGAGGGGACAATGTCCCTGACGACCCTGACACGGTAACGCACATAATTTTGTACAGCAGTCTTAATGTTGACTAGGTACGTGTTGGTCGATAAATTCTATCGGCGTTGTTTTTAATGTTTTTATTTGCGAACATTTTATTAGTTAATCTCTACTTGTCGTGAAATTAAGTAAAACAGTGTTTTTGGTGTTTACTATTAATTATGAGTGTTGTACAAAATATATTAAAACTGAAAGATGGACATAAGTTGGGTTATGAAGACCGAGTGAAATTCAAAGGTGGTGGCCGTCCAAAACCTTATATGACGATAAAGCAAACATCTCTTGATAAGAAAAAAAGAAGTTAATAGGTATGTTTAATTAAAAAAAGTTATCCTTCAGCAAATTTTATTCATTGTTACGCTCATCAACTAAATTTAATTTTACAAAAAGCATCAAGTCAGGATAAAAGCATAAACATTTTTTTTGCTAATTTACATAGCTTTTCTTCATTCTTTGGAAAATCGCCAAAAAGAACAGCCGTGTTAGATAATGTTGTTAAGGTGATATTACCTAAAGCTGCTCCAACACGATGGAATTTTAATACAAAGTGCATAGAGACTGTTTATACCTCGAACAGAATTATTAGATTGTTTAGAAAAAACATTGATAATGAACCAGAAAACAACACTCTAAACCAAGCTATTGGTTTAAAAAACTACTCACAAAATGAACATTTTCTTTACTGGTTAAATTTTTTTCATTTAGTTATGCCTCATTGTGATATATTGTTCAATCAATTACAAAAATGTAATATCGATGACATAACAGTAAATTAGTGTATTGGCGTTTTTAATAGTAAAATTGAAGACATCAGAAATAAAATTTTGAATAACTATTTGGAGGAGACATCTATGCAGTCTGCCCAGAGATGTAAAACGGAAGAATCAAAAAGGAGAATTTCATTAGAAGTTTGTGATATAATTACATCTGAGATCAAAAACAGGTTTGGATTCAGTAATCATTTAGCAGTGTCTCAGTTATTTCACGCAGATCGATTTAAAGATTATAAAAAAAGGTTCTTCAAGATATGTTTAAATCAGTTAAAACGGAGTATCCAGTCATAAATCATTTGAATCTTATAACTGAATTAGAAGTATTATATAGCCGAGAAGATTTTTCCAATAGTGAAGGTGCAGTTGCTTTGTTACAGCTTCTTATTAACAATAATTTGTGCAATACTTTTTCTGAAAGTGTCAAACTGTTAAAAATCTTGTGTACTCTCCCTATGACTACCGTCGAAAGTGAACGTTGTGTTTCCACCATAAAAAGAATAAAGACATTTTTAAGAAATACCATGGGTCAGGAAAGGTTATCTTCTTTAGCTATGCTTACCATAGAAAGGTCATTAATAAAGAAGATAAAAGACTTTAATGAAAAAGTAATTGACCATTTTGCATCTTAAAAAGGCCGGACGATCGACTTGGAATTTAAATCACTTTAAAAGGTAGGTAATACAGTAAAGTTTTCTAATTGACCTCCCTATCTCTTGACCCACGAACCGCCGTTGGTGTAAGATCTGGAGACTTTGGGGTCTATTATATCTATCCTCGTCTGCCAATCCACCTTCTAGGAAAGCAGTTGTCCAGAAAATCGCGAACAAGACGTGTAAAATGCGGGGTGGTTAAGAGATTTCGAGTTACTTCCGGAACACCAAAAAAAAAATATTTTTATTTAAATCCTGTTGCTCTTATTTTATAAAGGAAACGTATTTAATCGGCACTAACCGGATATACAACTAGTTAAGCGGCCTGTGCAAGCTTTATGTTATTTTTTACTTTAAACGGAAGTTTTGAATGCATCATCGAGATTATTATGACATGATAAAAAATCCATTTAATTGTATTATTTATTATATTTGTAATGCGAAACAAATTGTTTATAGCAATGAAACATTCTAGTTTCACACTACTAAATGTTTTAAGTTTTATTGTAGCCTCATGTTTTTCTTTCGATCTGCAATTATGGGTAAGACATGTTTTTCTTAAAATATTGTTTATGTGAATATTCTTTTTATACGTCCACCTCACCGATTCTCCAAAACAAGCAATTTTTTCTTCTGTAACAACTTTAAAGATGTTTTCCAAACAATAACTATTGATCGCACGATCTTAAGCCCTCATATTCTTAATAAAAGTAAAATACAAACTAAAATCTTTCCACTGTTAAATAACTCAAATGCTTGCATAAGAGACGAAAATTGTGAACGGAAAAATCTATAAATTGTTTCCAGATTTCTTCATATTAACGGTTGACAGTATAGCGAAATCTAAAATATGGTGTTTTAAATATTACTCCTAGTGTTCCTCAAGGCATGGTCTTGGGGCTATTATGTTATTAACCTATGTTATTGATTTTTCACAATTTGTCAACTCAAATATATCTATCTGGTGCGCAGTTGACTCTACTTAGCACTACTAGTGCTCAGATGGAAATATTGCTAATTTTACACAATTTTCTTCTTTTCATTCAGAAACACACATCCAAACTAGTTTACACATAATAATTCCTAACTTGAGTTGAGTATTTGATTTGGATATCGCTAACTGAATATTATTCTTTTCAGAACAAGGTACATTACGTTTCACAGACTTGACGGGAAATGTCGAAGGAGTAAAGACACAGTAATAGTAACAGACTGGCATCAAGTAAATATTGAGAATAGAAGACTTATAATGAATGGCACTAATTACTGTTCATCAGATATTGGAGGGCTCTCCTTCGGTAAAATATAGATAAACACATGTTTTTTATGCAGGGTTTTCAAAATATACTCCTTAGCTGTCACACTAATTCTCTGATCAAAAATAAGATGGATTTTTAAATTTTTAAATCTCAAGAATTATTTTCAACATGTTTTTTTTCATTTTAAAAAATCAAACAAGATCCGAGGATCATAGCTCTAAAACTAGAAAAGTTAAAGAGAACGCTTATGCACTAACAAAATTAAATATTTTATTTCAGAAATAGTAATAAATACTAAAAATAGATAAGGTATCAAAGTCGTAATTCTCTCACTTTAATTAATCGAGGATTACATAAAATTGTCACACACTTCTTTGATGATTTATAAATTTGTATCATACAAAGAGAAGTGATTGCTTTAACTGCGACTGCCCATTAGTAAAATATTTTTACCAAGTTAATAGATATCCTTCTTGTATTCCATGCAGACCGGTTTCTGATTTTTTTGGAAGATTTGTGAATCATCTATACGTTAAGTACACAGACAGTACCGACTCGTTAGACACTACTTTCACGTAGATACATGATTCTGAAGTCCTCCTTATCGACGTTTCGTATTTCTGCTGTGACGTAACTACAAGAAACAAATCGGTATTGGTCCCTTTGTTTTTGGCACCCTTTAGTATACAGTTAAAGTGTGGAA